>JAUTBZ010105758.1:0-16623 GCA_032361785.1 Lepetodrilus galriftensis
TTGTACATAATAAATAAGATATATATCTCAAATGTACAACATATTATATTATATTATATTTGGTATGTAGTATAGCATTGCTGTTTATTATTGTCAACACAAAATACTGTTGTTCCCGTCGTAGACGTGGTGGCCTGTTTATCTACTACATTGCAGTACGAGGCTCGTATGATATGCTTTTTATATATTATAGTAGTATTATTCATATAGCAGATGGCAGCCACAAGGCAATGACTATTAACGGTAGACTCGTGATATTATCGTGATGTTCTCGTGATATATATTGTCATTGATGTCATTATGACCGCAATAACATGTCTCATAGAGCGTATTAGTTTCAACAGTGGACCAACCCTAGTGTGACGATTGAGTGATGAAATTAGCCAATGATTGAATGAACCAACTCTCATGATGATACGAATACCCTCATGATAATATAGTGGGTTTTTTTTATTTGATGTATATGAGTACCGGTATATTGGTAATATTTCAGAAATAAACGTACCCACTGATATTATAACATTGATTACTAACATACACGTTATAACATCTAGGCATATTTAGTTGTCTGTTCATGAATTCCGTAAGTTTTCAAATAAATATTGTTTAAAATAATGTTCTTTTTTAAACAAAAACATCTAGGCATACACAACGTCACATGTATACATACAGTAGACCTATATCCTTAGTCTCAGAGGATGGAAAGTAAATATTATAAATTTATATTGTATTGAGTGGTATATATTAACATGAAAGGCTGAAATTCCTTATACTCTGAGTTCTCCAATAATCTAGCCTTGCTTATCTGCTCTATGGAGAGTAGGGATATGTTGGTGAGAACAAGGTGTGACTAAAACAGACATACCCTCTCCAAGTATTAATTCACTGTTGACCAATATATTAATACCCATCCTCTGTAGCGTGGGTATGCACCCTATCTTATCAAACAATGATAAGCATGTCGTAATGTTAATGGGTAGGCTGGCCTACGCAACTTGAATTGATTTGGAATAGAATTGCAATATACATTGTGTAATACATGTACATTCATTCTATAATATCTATACTGTGTACTGTCTATATATAGATACTGTCTAAACAGGCGGTGTGGCCAGTTCGCGCTAGATATCGACAAGGAAAGGAGACGAGGAAGTATTTCATCATTATTTCAAAATGGCGGTCCAGATTGATTCGTGCTCTCAGGTGAAGCTATGGAGCTTACCCAGAAGAACTTCCTCGTTGAGTGCTGTTCTCCCCGACGGTCGAAGCGATCAGGTCAGATCACTAACAGACTTATTGGAATATATGAAGTATGAACAGCATCGGAAAGAGTCTTATGACGTGGATAGCTGGCCCCCAGATATCGCTACTCCGGATGAATTAGCACGAGCGGGGTTGTTTTCTACAAAAGTTGGAGATCGAGTTCAGTGCCCGTTTTGTCAAGGTACCATACACCATTGGGAACCACGGGACATACCACTTGTAGAACATCGTAAATATTTTCCACGGTGCGAGTTTGTGCAAGGAATTGACTGTGGGAATATTCCTATTAACTCAGCTATAGCGTATAATACTCATAGCAATTCAATAGCAATGCGTAGCAGACCATCTCACCGCTGTAATAACGTGTCACGACAGACTACAACTGTGAACGTTAACAATGGACTAGTTCCTGCTGGGTACGTGTCGCACTATTCATCTCCAAGTCACTCACATGCCATCTCTTCAAACATTCCAAATAACACGTCCTCACTCGAGAACCATACGACAGAGGATTCACAACCAGTTGATTTAACCGTGGAAGCTAACAGACTTGCCACGTTTACAACCTGGCCTAAACATCTAAAGCAACAACCATTTCTAATGGTTCAAGCTGGTTTTTATTTCTATCCTTCCCAAGAAAAACCTGACCGTGTTAAATGTGCATTTTGCTTAAGGAGGATGTTCAATTGGCTCCAAACTGATGATCCATTTACAGAACACGCCCGTAATTTCCCTACATGTCCTTATATCAGAAGGTGTTTAGGGGATGATGTTGTGGATGAAATTTATAGGCGACACCAGTTGAAAAATAGGAATACAACCGAAACCAGGTATGTACAATAACTATTACGCATAAACTACTATTATTACAGTCTGCAAATATTAAAGTGATGTACGTTTGCACATGTAATGTGATACATAAAACGTATTATAACATGTATGCACTATACGTTGTATGAAATAACTAGTGTGTATTTCACGGTTGGCAGGGTTGGTACGATTGGAAATTTATAAACGATCCAATCATCTGAAAGTACTTTAACATTCATAAACCTGTTTCGATTTCAAGTTTCAACTAAATCGATGTTTTGCCTACTGTTTCGGTACTTATTCAGAATTGTATGTACTTCCGAGTCCTTGTCATTGATCGTTTTTCATTCTATTCTCCAGTTATATTGAAGACCCAGGAGTAATATACCCCAACGTTAATCGTTCCGAGGAACACACCACTGTAACCTCTCGCGACGATGACTTTGACCGGCGGATGCTGTCCGAGCCCGTGTGTGCGGTCCTAGCCATGGGCTTTACTGAGGACAAGGTTAAGCAGGTGGTGCGGCGGTGTCTCAGACAGAGACCCGGGAACTTCCCTCCAACAGAGGAGCTCGCCGAGATGCTAATAGAGCCGGAACTGTCTGGACAAGCTTCTGGTTCTGCTACAGTAGCTTCTTCTCCAGCGAGTCCAGCACAAAGACCTTCAACACAGAGACCTTCAACGCAGAGTTTAGTACAGAGACCTTCAAGTTCAACACAGATGCCTCAAGTACAAAGACCATCAGCTCTTACTGGGAAAGAACAGTTCCTGTGCAAAGTTTGCATGGAAAATGAAATTGGCGTGACATTTATGCCGTGCGGACACTTAACTTGTTGTGGAACATGTTCCAACACCGTGACGTTGTGTCCGATATGCCGTACTCACATTGAACAACGAGTGCGGACCTATTTCTAACTGGGACGAATACACATGCCTTGTGGTATGACTGATCGCCCGTTGAAATTGATATGGGACTATGGAAGACATTTACCTTAGACAATGGCAATTTACTTTGTGGCAGCAGGATTCAGGCATTTACAATGATATGTATGTTCATAAGCAATCTAGTCATAAAAGCACGTATTCCTATTAACGTACGACATGAACTCACTATGTGTGTGTGTGTGTGTGTGTGTCTCTCTCTCTCTCTGTGTGTGTGTGTGTGTGTGTATGTGTGTCAGTGTCTGTGTGTGTGTTTGTTTATTTGTTTGTTTTGTGTGTATGTGTGTTTGTTTGTGTGTGTGTGTGTGTGTGTGTAATTGTGTGTACATGTGTCTATGCATGCCTGTAAGATTAGTGTAGGTATAATTAGTAAGTAATTATGTCCTAGTATATTATGTGTGTATGTAAGTGTGCATGTATTTCCATCGTGTGAATAACCTAGCAATTAGTAAGTAATTATGTCAGTAATTATGTCAGTAATTATGTAAGTACTAGTAAGTATGTAAATGACGCGTATAATGTGTATTTGTATACGTTTCCCTCCCTTAAGACATACAATGTGTATAATTACGTAAAGAGTATACCCATATAAGGTTAACATTTTACACCGTCAATACATTAAACGTTTCAACCAGTCTGTGTGCAGGGTCTATAATATCTCACTCAGGAGTGGCCGCGGGACAAGATTTACCTAAAGGGGATCTGAATGTTAAGTTTATTCTGTCCATGTACACGAGCATATTTGGACGTTCAGCCTACTGTTTGTTCAAGCTCAGCACATACACTGTAGTTCTTCAATCCATCTCCCCGCTCTAGTCTCTGCACTTGGGTCATATTGACCTAACCCGCAGTCGCCATGTTGCTCTAACCCACAAGTAATAGTATAACATGCCCTCTTCCTCTAAAATCAACAAAGGAACAGTATTTGTATATGTAGCTAAATTTGCTAAATATTCTTCAATCTGAAAATATACTCCCAATATGGATGGATGCCCAGTATTACGTAATTGTATTGAATAATGTTACTCTTGAGGATCGATATTCATCGTGTCTGTATAATGTATCCCTTACTACATGTACTATAAATAGTGTGTCTCCTGATAAAACAATGTCAGACGTTATGCTGATTATAACGCGGCAGTATCGTAGAATGAACCAACAGAATCTCCTCCAATATTGCATGCTGGAATTAGTCATGCGTGATAGAACCGACTGTATTTCTGTTGCCAGGGACAGCAGACAGAGAATCATAATGGCGGCCGCTCCCTGTCAAGGCGATTTCTCCCAGGCAGAAAAGGCGGCGTATTATCATAATGCGGGCA
This sequence comes from Lepetodrilus galriftensis, assembly GCA_032361785.1. Lineage (NCBI taxonomy): Eukaryota > Metazoa > Mollusca > Gastropoda > Lepetellida > Lepetodrilidae > Lepetodrilus > Lepetodrilus galriftensis. The sequence continues at coordinate 4,339 of JAUTBZ010105758.1, forward strand.
ACCCGTAGTTTTGTATCGAGGAGCGTATAAACTGCCTACTAGAGAGTAAAGCTAGGAGCTAGCGATTATGGTCGAGAGAAACCTAATTGTATTATTATCGTTATAACATTCTTCGCTAAATAGTCGGTACCGGTGACTCATTTGATGATCTGTCAGACTCGGTAATATTGTATTTACATTAGGCATACGTATCGTGTTAACGCATATCGTACGAATAGATCTTACCAAATAGGAATAAATAATGTATTGTTTTGAAAAAATGTTTTAAAGATTACCTATGTCAATATTTATGACATCATCTGTGTGGAACTAATTGTATTTCTAGATATTAGTCTACCTTTTTAATTCGTAAAAACCCTATACCAATAGTGATGCTAATTAAGTTGATATGTTAGCTAATGAAACCCCAAAGTGAAAAATATCCAACAAATAAATGTCAAATATCCCTCACCTTTGCACCAATCTGGTTTCCACACTGCCCGGCTTGGAGATGGACGATTTCCCTCATGATTGCGGTGTTGGAACTTTGAACCTACTATGGACAAAGTGAAAATATGGCCTAACCTACCGGATGCTTACGGTCTTATATGGACCGGGTTGGTGAGATCACCAGTGGTTTCAACCGTCAACACAGTTCTGATTGGCTGCTCTGAAATTAGAACGTGATATGATTGGTCAATGTAGACTCTCCCCACTAGGAAATATATTGATCCACATCGACTGGCATGGTTGCCAGGGGACCAGTTTCTCCCACTGCTTGTGGTATGATAACTAAGAATAATATTTCAGTTGTTCCCCTTCAGTAGATATGATTCGTATACAAAATATATGTTTCATCGAGAGTGAGTGCGTCGGGTTTCATATATTGGCATACCAGATATGATTTTAACAGAATAAAAAACAACATATAGGGCCTACTATTATTTTTTTAGTGGTATATTTAGACCTATACTGTATAATTATTTGTTTGGTACTGATTGTTTTCAAAATAGACCAAATCACATACCACTATTGTCATTTGTTCGTGTGTCGATTAATGTATTAAAGTGTATCATTTTCCTTTGCACTGTAGGGCCTATTCATTATTTACATAGTATTTACCAAGTTGTATATGTTTACATATGCTATTAATAATATACTTGGTATTTTATAGGTAGCGTGTCTCGTAAGCTGTATTGCTTTTACCCAATCCCATAACATATTTGGTCAATATTAAATATGTCTAAACTAAACTAAACTAAATCTAAGCCACACAATGTTACGCTACTTGTGTAACTTGATCATAAGTGTCAATGTTTCGAGATTTCAGTTTCTTGAATGGTGGTACCATCGTTCCAGTATAGCATACCTGTATTCAGCGGACATATTATATATAAAATGTATTGAGGTGCATAGGAATTCGAATTTAGACAGCGACCTTTAGTCAAGCACAGCTTATTGCTTTTACACAATACAGTCTGGTCAATATTAAACATATCTAAACAAAACTAAACTAAAACTAATCCACAAAATGTTACGCTACGTGTGTAACTTGATCATAAGCTGATAAGTGACGATGTTTCGAGATATGAGTTTCTTTAAATGGTGGTACCATCGTACACCTGTTGACATAATTGAGATGTATTGAAGTGCATAGGAATTCGAATTCGGACAGCGACCTGTAGTCAAGTACAGCGTCCCTGGCAACACGTCAACTACAAGATGTACTGTATAGGGCAACATAGCAACCACAACATCGATTCTGAGTACTATGTGCCGTAGCATAGCGTACTGCTTAACCTTCGACCACCTCGTCCCTATAGACTAGCCATAGTCTCAGAGGTACACTATAACTAGAAAGAACATATTTTGTATATATATTAGTGTTTTAATTTGTTTTACATGTATATGGAAATTATTAAATGTTCCACTGACATTATTTGCCTTCTCCAGTAATCTAGACATGTTAACTATACCCGGCTAATAATGAATATGACTACATTAATTCTTAGGATTTAATTTCAACATATTTTATTGACACCAATTCAACAGGATTACACAAAAGTGAAATACTTTATTTATAATTTATTATTATACATTTGGTGGCAAAACTATAGTGATATATCATAATATATACAAAATTACTAAAAAGAAGTAAGTAAGAAATGGTGAGATACAATGTGTGCCGTAGATTACAAAGCCCCGCATATCAGGCTCAGTTGGAGGAGAAATAAAACACGTCCATATTCATTATTTCTTTTCAGAAGCAGTATATAGTAGGCCAACAACAATAAACATGTGTTCCTTATGTACAGTCACACCAAACCTCGGGGGATCGCACTGAGAATAGGAGCATGGTGATATTTGATATGTATATGGACACACTCAGAGGTACTTGCCAAAATTAATACGACAGCATTGAATTCAGCTTTCGCAAATCCATGCGTATTCATTCAGATGTCCAACAATAATGCATGTCTACACATACGCAGGGTCCAACGTTATATATATTTAAATAAGTACATGAATCGAATGTAATATGATCTGAATGACATACTATATAGTAATCGTTAGGGTTAGGGGATATTGTCGATGTCCCAAGAAAGCTTGGATTAGATCCAAGATTGATTGATCAACGAATTTTGAGAAAGTTTCGACAAGTACGTGCATAGGATTACCAGACTGGTTACCACGATAGTGGAAAGGACAAAAGTACAGATAACACCAAAGATCGATATTTAAATATATGCATCGAGAAGTATTTGCATAGTTAGGGTTTAGGTAACTGGATGTGGGTTGGTAAACAACCCGTACGACTCCATAAATAGCAGCCTATAAAATAGCAATCTCTAGAGAGTGCGAGAGGGAGAGGGAGAGAGAGAGAGGGAGAGAGAGAGAGAGAGAGAGAGAGAGAGAGAGAGAGGCGGAGGGAATGGAGAGACAGACAGGGTGAATGATCAGAGAAAAGGAAGTGATGCAGAGGATAACAGTGTCAGTGATCACGTTTACGCCAATTGTTTAAGTAACGCAAACTTAACATGCAGCTAACCTGTAGCGGGATAAAGAACAACACACAGTTTTGTTTAAACAACGAATGTGTTAAACTAGCAATACGGTCGTTAAAAGATTGTAGTGGGGACGAAAATGGTGGTTGAATGAAAAGTTAATGACGATTAGTCGAAGATCTGTATATGCATGAACGGCTGTAGAATTAAGCTATTATGCTATATATTAAATTATCAGCAATGCAGGTGCAAATCTAAAGTTGTCTTCCGTGTCAGTTTCCTCTCGCGTGCTACAATCCTAAAGATGATTGATTAGATATACAGGATAAGTTTATTGTCGTTATATTTTAATGAAGCATTGTTTTTAAAAACGTGCACAGAGCTGGGATAGAGTATTATTTATCTACTTTTTTTTTAAATGCATGATTCAATAGTTTGATATTCTTATAATTATAGTCATCGTCTGATGTGCATGTACTATGTCAGCTGCAATGGTATCTGTACTATCACACTCAAATTCCACCCTGTACACCCGTATTCCTGTACTGTAAAACACCAGGTGCACGCATGCACGTGTCATCACGCACGTACGCGCCACACACACGCACAAACTCATGTACACACATACCACACGCATACTGGTACACCACATAACCTTTAATACATTGCCCAACCCTTGCCCGCAATCCTCCAACCCCGCCCCCACGCACGCACACACACACTCACCTAGCTTATACCGCGTCACACACGTACGCACGCACGCACAGTGACACATAGCGTCACTCACAAATAACGCGTCACACCCACACACTCTAACAAATTACGTCAAACATTGTAACAAATTGATATATGTTTTGGGAGTAGTTCGAATACTGATTAAATTAGTGTAGTACTACATTATATTGTGAACAGGGCAAGGGCTGATGGTATGCGAGCATGTGCATGTTATCGGTGCAGTACATTTTGATCAAGCTTCATAACAAGTATTTACAGTTTGATCATGTTTCATAACAAGTATTTATAGTTTTGTAACAAGTATTTAACATTACATTTCGAGTACAATTAATTTTAACATTATAATTATAATGTGTATTTTGATAATCTTTCATTACACCTAGACCTGCATATTAATTAAGTATTCTTCTCTACAGCATAACGGCCTCCATCTCGCTGCACGTACGCAAATAATGTAGAGTTTTCGTACATTATATCCCACACAGAAAGTAAGTAAAGTTAACATCACATTTTATTATCCTATTATCATCCGTCATGGAAAATATAAATAGCATGTATAATTATAATTTCCCTCGTGTAATAGATCTACTATAGTATTTGACATGAATAGTATAGTTCTACATCTTCTTTACATGTGTTTCCATTCATCGCCAACAATAATAAAAAGCAAAGATAGAAAGCTACATGTTAATTCAATGCGGTCCTTTGTGTATACGTAGTGTTAATTATAACTCGACAAAGAAAAATCAACATACATTGTATATGTATTACACATGTTGTTAAGTAGCCTATATACAGTGCAGTTGCTTGATCAAAACAGGAACAATGCGCTCAGATTGTGTGAGGGAAAACGTGTACACGTTCACTGAGTGTGAGTATCACTGCCGCTCCTGGTGAACTATGACCCTTGGCCCTTGACCTAACTCTGTTTATTGTACTTATAAATACTGTATGCCTATACATGAGTATTGATGTTCTTTAGATGTGGCGCTATTGTGCGAGCTATAAGTATTTACTTCCGCGGACGTATCTTAATATAACAAGCGCCCCACGAATATATTCATTGAATCGAGAGATCATAATGGATATATCTTGAATGTAGATATGTGTCAGCATTTCCGTTATCTACAAAGGAAAGAGAAATACTACGTTCTATATATACTGGGGAAAACCCAAGCACGTACACACGCCTTCGAGTAGGCCTGATACCGTATGTACAGTGTAGACCTACACCCAGTTCGTCAGGATTTCAATAAATATACATAATAAGGAGCTAGTATAAGTATATTCATAGACCACATGTTCATAATTAGTTTGGCACATATTGACATGTAGTAGGTATTAATGCACTAAACCAAAGTACCAATAATTAGGTGGAATTTTCAGATTAAAAGTGGTTATATTTGGGACATAATCAGCATCTATTCATAAATAAACAAAGCCCCCCAAAAAAAAAAACATAAACCGATTATCTCGTTTACATTATACAGATTACTATAGAATTATAGTGATGTAATGACTTGTACTACAGTATTCACGAACGATGACAAATGGTATAAATTCTGACAGTGTGTGTCATATTTATATTCAGACATAACATTCAGCTTCAATAAAATAATTAATTTATATTCTTGTCGTGTTTTAGGTCAAAATGGAGTAGGCCTAATATATATTCATAATCATAAACCTATATATGTTACATTCGGAAATAAATAAAGTAATACGCTTTTTATACAGTCGTCTTTGAAAACAATATAACCTAAATATGCATTACTAAGAAAAGAAGCAGTATAGTATTCCACAAACGTGACAATATAGCATACTAGTAACTAATTTAAAAGTTAAATTATCGTTTCATGAAGATCTCTTATTATCCACTATTAGATCGATAACGCTCTCGTAGAGATTGCTACGAGAGCGTTATGTTCTCGTAGTAGATAAGAGAGTTTCGCGAATCCAATGACTGGAACTTTTTAGTATACAATACTATAGAAATTGGTTCGAATCGATCTGTTTACTCATTGAGCTTGACAACCAGGGACACTGTCCATGTATAAACAGAATCTGCGCTGCGCTACTGACTCGAGCAAGATACAGGGGTTGCAACTTGTATTCAGTTGGTATTGAATACAAAACAAAATAGTAATAGAAAGAAAATAAATCTATAATTGGGTCACAGGTCATATGCCAGTGTTAAATGGCGCATAACTACAAGTATGTATATAACTGTTTATTACTGGTTATAATGCTATGTAAGTACTATAACTGGACCATTTGACATCGAAATATATCAAATTAGCCTGTTATTTTTAATTCAATAAATAGAAGATAAGAGAAGAAAGAAATTATAAATAAAAGAAATTATAAATAAATTAAAATTACAAAGTAAATAAAGTAAATGTAATGTTAGTGTATCGATGAAAAGTTAGAATACGGAGTGTAGTATGCCTTCGTTAGAGGAAACATAATAGTGAAAGGAATACCCATGTGCAGACAGCCACGGCGTGCTCTGATTAACTATATGATTGACTGACCTATAATCATGGTCTTGACTCCTGTTGTATTGCAGTCATCATTTAATACTACGCAATCCCATCACATTTCTCATGTTCTTCTCCAATTGTCTTTCAAGTATGACACAATTTTGATATTGAAACTTAAAATTACTGTGGTCACGCAAGACAACTAATAATTATATATATATAATGACAGCAAATAAGTTTGGATCAGGTATTTAATGATCCTGACCCCCAGTGTGATTTAATCCTGAAACTGGAACGATGGAAGAAAAACGGAACAGAGGTAAAGAGAAAATGCAATGGTGGGGCGTTTCAATTAAGTGATGTTTGAAATTATGCGCTTTATAATGTAACATAGTCCAGTGTACGGTACACATGTTAAAGCGTATACGTTTTCATTATAACAATATAACTAATAAATATGTACTGTATAGACGGTGTACTAAACACGATGGACTTGTTTAGACGTATAAAGACCTACCTAAAACACTGACATTCACAGCTTCTCCAACTTGGAGTTTCCATGATTCCATTAAACCGAACCATCCGTTCGGATACACCGGCGGAATTTGTCCAACTTGCCTCCGTTTTTGAACCATATTCGCCATCTCTCTTTTCGTCCAACTCCCTTCGGTTACGTAACCGACATCCCCCAACTTCCGAACCCGATTCAGGGGAGAAAACAAAACTCTGTAAGCAAAACATCCCGCTACGAACAGCGTCAACACACACGCGTACGTTATCCAGTTCGTGAAATCGGGAAAAGTCGTGAACAAATCCGTGAGGCTTCGTAAAACCGTGGAACTGGCTTTTATCCATAGTTCTCCCACTTGAAAGAGCGGTACTTTTAATATTTGTTCCGTCACCGAAGCATTTACGAACACACACAGAGAAATAACTATCAGCAGAACCGCGAGCTTAGTTCTCGGTGAAGGCATCTTGGCGTATACAGCGTCAACTCTCCACACACATAACACCGTGAGCGCTGCCTTCCAACGCCGAGTGGAAAATGAACACCGCCGTTGCATACGCGATGTGTAGTCACGTGACTCGGAGCTTCTATAGATACGAGGAGGACAAACAAGCATGGGCTTTTTTTTCAATTAACGGCATATAATATAGTACGTGCAGTATTGCTTGAAATGTACGAAATAACATAAGTAACGTATGAAACATAGAAGTAACGAATTTACGAATCGTAATATAGAAGAGGTAATTGAAATGCAGGCCTATTTGTCTGGACCGAATTAAGTAGAATTGCGGGTTAGAAAATCATTATGAGCAAGCATTTTCGTAGCTAGGCTACTGTTTAGGTTTGTCGACGTGCGTAACCCACGGATTTAGACGTTCCCTAAAGTCGACATGATATCATTAATAATCATGATAAATAGATACGGCTTGCCAGTACGCCCACTGTGGGCCTACAATCGTGAAGATAAAAAATATAATATTTGGAGATAAAACATTACAAAGAAATAAAATCATCTCATGAATTGACTTCATGCACCGCGGGGTTTATGTGTGTATAGTGTATGGAAGTCTTTACACACAATTAACGCGTAGATGAGCGTATACATTCTTCAAATATAGTGCATACTTTAGTCAGTGAAGCATTGATGTATATATACTGCATAGGCCTATTTATTATAAAGAAAATTGAAATTACAAAATGATAAGGATATGTACATGTATGTAGACTAGCAATAGTGTCAGAGGATGAAAGTAAATAGTTTATCAGGCGGATATTAATATGAGTATGTGGGTGCATGAGAACAATGTGTGATACAGACTATTAATGATCCTAAACGTGTCTTTGTTGTCACAGCATGGTCAGATATGGTATACATATATATACAAATCAAAATTATAGCGTGGAACAGTGCGTATTATATGAACATCCGTAGCGCTGCATGTTGCAGTAAACCTGCGAGCATCGATCCTCTACAAAAGTAATAAATGGTGGGGGTTTTAAGTAATGAAAGGAAAATTAATAAATATACGAAGGCTTCAATGCTACCCAGGTCAAACACAAGTGGGTGGGAGTGTGGTGGTCAGGGTGGTCATATGGGTGGGGAGCTTTAGAATTGGGGGCGTGGGGGGTGGGGTGGGCGGGGTATGATTCAGCAGTTCTTCTTGGGTGTTCAAATTAATGAGCCCTCCCTTACCACCCACTCTGACGCCCATCGTAGTAGGTGGGTGCAATGCTATGCAGTGTAAAGAAAAGTAGGGGACAGTCCCTCTACCGCTACTATATCCCATTCAGGTATAGATGTAAGCCTAAATACATTTTTCCTGTACAATAATGCATATTGGTATTGGTCGGGTAGAGCAGTGCCACTGTTTTGGGGCGATGCTGGCGGCGGTCTTTTGACTTATGCAGAGTTAGGTCATGGGGACGACATCGGCCCAGTGTTGGATTGCTACCTGGTTACATTTATATTGATACTCACGTGTTGAGCTACTATATTAGGCTACTACAAAGTCAGAGTCAGCGGATAATTTTGTCTTTAGAAAGCAAATTGCATCATTGGCAACATGTCATGTGAGTGGGCCTGCGTTTTGTTTCATTTCTGTCTACTAATATACGTTACATAGACCAATTACGTGACGGCGTCCTGTTATTTACTATATATACATGTATATAAGTATGCTCCGATCAAGGTAACATGGTTAAATATTAATAGTCCATACATGCCTTATAATATCTATTCAGGGGCGTATTATTTTTGTTCCACGATTGCTTAATGTATATTATTTAAATTTCAGTATTTGTTACGTGCTGTGAATGTGTACATGGGGTGTGTCTACAATGCGACTAATTAATTGTACGTATGGCTGACTGATGATCGAACATATTTCCTCCTTTAATTAATTAATATTAATTAATACATCATAATTAATTAATGTTAATACAGTCGTTTATGCTATAGTTTGTATGTCCACATGAAATCAATGTATAGATGCATATAATTACGGGTTATTTAATTAGCTTGCTTGTTGGAATATATTTTTATAATCTCAATTACTAATTAGTCAAGTTTGTTTCTTAGGCGTTATCTTCAATTACGTACTTTACAGTATTGTGTTGAGTTATGGAGTAATTACTAATTAGTTATTTCGTTCACTGTAGTGATGTAATGGCAGAATGTCAGACATCATAGATTATGAAACTTTTAGAGTACGATTTCATTCACAAGTTCAAAATTTATTGGGGGATTTGTGAATAAAATGTTAGTTTTAAGCATGAAATCGTACCCAAAGAAGCTTCTTAAAATCGGTGCCTTTATTTTTTTTAATGTGTCAGGATTGTAGCCACGGTTTCTTCTTAACTAGTTAGCGGAGCATCAAAGGGGCGTTAACTACTAGTGTCACGTTAAAGTTTACGGGCGTTTTAGCAACAGCAAACATAGGTAAGTGTCCTGTTCCAGGATCCTAACCGGATCCAACAGGATTCTAACCGGATCAGACATGATTCTAACCGGATCAGACAGGATTCTAACCGGATCAGACAGGATTCTAACCGGATCAGACGGGATCCTAACCGGATCAGACAGGATTCTAACCGGATCAGACAGGATTTTAACCGGATAAGACAGTATCCTAACCGGATAAGACAGGATTCTAACCGGATCAGACAGGATCTGGCAGGACACATTTTACTTTTAAGCTTCCACGTTAGGTGTCCTGGTGCCCGTTGCACGACGCTCTTGTAGGCTACAACTATTGTAACGTCAACGCTTTCTATTGTGACGGGAGCCCAGTTACAACTATTGGACGGGACACTCTATATATTATGATACCTAACCCTTTTTGTGCTGTAGGCCTATGTGTCTAATCCAGCAGGGAGAGGGTTAAAGAGTGACATGTCGTTGGAAGATTTAACAGGGCTTCGAACAGCTTGTCCCTGAACCCATTATGAAGTCGTATGTAACACACCTATAAGAACATGTTCAAATAAATGGGTGTTATAAATCCATAAAACATGCTTAGCATGTAAACAGACGTTCCATGATTTATTATTGTACTTTTGTAGAAACTCGCCATTAATTTTAAAGTATTTATAATAAAATCATAAACGTTGAAAGCGTAGATAATACCGAGTATTGTATGGCATAGTTTATAAGGTGCTGAATCCATTACAATAAAATTGGAGCTAAGCAAAAAAAAAGGGGAAATAAAGACATAAATGTTACTATATTTATATTATTTCCTCCCACTCACATGGGTGGAAACGTTTATTTTAACATGTTTAGACCAATTCATATTGCACAATTTCTTCCTAAGGTATTTTCGTACTTAAATGACAAATGTACACCCCCCCGGGTACAACCCAATTAATCACGGGCCCCAATACTGGATAATTGCGTTACGAAATATTGTTATACACGCATGCGTCCTTGTGTACATATATGCATACTTGGTATTATTTGGGGGTACCGGGTATTTGTCCATTTTCATATACAAAAAAAAATATATTGTGAAATATTTAATTGTGTCTCCTGCACATTGATTCTACACATAGGTCTACCGGGCACACACTATTTTCAATGGTATTTCGTGACGCATTATGATTTAATGTTGACACCATCAGGCCTTCCTATCTATCGGGTGTATACACGTAAATTCGGCGTGAATAACTCCCATATTTCATGGGAAAGAACGTGCGACGGCTATTTATACCATGTAAAGTCTAAAGATGAACGCACAAAGAATGGAATTACGAGATGTGAGATTATGATAAAATCTGTGACAATCTTATAACTATGACTAGAAGATCCAGGTGTAATTAATTAGGTGTTAAGATAGCACCTTGGCTTATGCGAACCCGGGATGTGTCAGTCCCATATTGTCTTTATTCAGACTAAATTTTACCCTGACTAGATAACCATATTAATAGTATTCATTTGGCTTTGATTAATCAACTATTATTCTCTGGGGTTGTATAAACATCAATCTTGGTAAGAACATTAAAGTTGCGATATTTATTATATGTCATTATTGCAAAGGGATTTAGTCTTTGTCACAGACATTGGATAAAGTGTTAATAATTATATGAAGTAATTTATTTTTTAATAAAGAATGGAAAAATACATGTCTGATGTCTATGAAATGAGAAGATTGCATACGGTTAAATCATCGTTTTGTATGCACATGTAACACATATGATATTATTCCACTCTGCAAAGTGTATTTATTTGTGGGATAGCATTTCTAGTGTGAGATGTTGGTCGGTATCCGTCTTCGGAACAAATGTATAGCGCTACACGGTGGGAAAACCTGCTTTGCGCAAAAATACAATAGAACCAATCAGCGTCAGCATACGCCGACACACCTCACACAGATAAAGAGGCCTGTAGTTCCCCACGGTCATACTATATTGGCAGAGTGGTGTATTCTATAATGTTTGTTATACACATTATAATTATTGATTGTTTATTTGTTTCGTACACGCAAGCGGCGACACCTATACCCCACCCCCACTTTAATTCCCACCATATTCTGTCCACACTCTTCTTCGTATCTATCAATATCTATCTCTCTTTCGGTATATATATTTCTACAATCTTAACGTACTGACGTGCAAGGGAGCATATATTATATCGCTTTGATCATCTTTTATAACGCGGAAATTGACCCGCAGTTTTCCTTGTACACGCAAAGTTCAAACATAATACTGTAGTGGTCCCTTGTAAGTATCTATACTACTCTGCGGCGCACTAGGGGCACGTGACCTTCGACCTTTACAGTGAAGTATATTTTGCTGTTATTAGAAAACTAAATTAACTCGAAACCCGGACCCATTACTAGTTTCTGTCTGAAGTCATGAATTTATGCACGTAGACATGTAACTTTTATAATAGTATTCATACATGAGCGTGTATTTGTATTATATCATATTGTCAATGTGTTTATAGTAGGATATGTATGAGTATAACTAAACAACATTATGGTGTTTTGTGTGAATACGTTTCAGGTAGTGTGTGTATGTGTATGTGTGTGTGTGTGTGTGTGTGTGCATGCGTGTGCGTGTGTGTGGTGTGTGTGTG
>JAUTBZ010105869.1:0-16620 GCA_032361785.1 Lepetodrilus galriftensis
CATGCTACATTTGTTTTAGTTACAACCACACAAAAAGCACCTGCTCACTGGTACCCATTCACAGCTATACCAAAGTTCAATGTGGATCTAAGTGATATGCTCTGGATTTATAAGGCAGGCTCAACTCGCCATTTATGAAACACACGTCTTAGAAATTGAATATGTGCACACATATCGCTACGGTTTACCTTTAGACCAAGGCGCAGCTTCAGAATACCTGCATGCAATGTAGCCTACGTTAAGTGCAAAGGGTGCAGGTTGTATGCCCTCTGCTAACGTATTAATACAATGAAACATGCATGTATGTATAATGGAAATTGACGTGCACAAGGCAGTAAAAATGTTTCATTGGCATTTAAAGTCAAGTTAGATGCATTCCTTGCAACGAGATGACTGCACATGGCGCACGTGTACTTTGTAGATAGACGCTGTGCATTACCTCTGTCTATGTTGTTAAAGGCACATTCCTACAGAAGTACTAGACGCAAGACGCACGTTTCATAAATTAAATTTGTGTTTCTTCTTATATATAGGTATTTTTTGTATATATAAATATTCATTTTAAGTTAGTTAGTATTTGCTTTAATAATTTTAAAAAGTTTGGATTTAGGCAGCTTCTCAAGATTATTTAGCTCATTAATATTCGGCTTGTCAGTTTAGGCAGGAGGCAACCTACAACACATACGTACAGTAGGGCATTAGTGTTGCAGTAGACTTGCGAATGCTATGCGGGGTGGTACTGATAAACCAAGTCCAGGAATGTTACCGGAATCTGCACTGGATTAGAAACTGATGCTTTACAAGCCAATTTTCTATTATTAAAAAGTTATTCATTAAATGTGCTGACGTCAAATAAAACTATTAGACCATGGCATACCAGTCTATGCATCTTTAAAAAAAAATCCGTTATTAGCTTAAACCTTTGAAGTGAAATGAAAATAAATGGCACTTTGTCGGTTTGAATTTGAGCTTACATTTATATCGTTATATCTAAACCAGTATTACATTCTACAGAGAATAAACAAATGCCGTTGTTAATACTAAATTAAACTGATTCATCTTTTTCTGAGGTGAACCATTTCATAATATGAACTGTCATCTGCGTTTCTCAATATAGAATGTTGTATATACTTTCAACAGTATGCCCTTTCAATCAATATTACTTTGCACAATAACAGTCTGGTTATATCCGTTTCGTGATAAATGGACGGTCATCCGATGTTCTCATAGTAATTAATTGTCTATTGTACAGAAATAAACTGCTTTTCACTGTCGTTTTTATTTTCAATTGCAATATTGCAGAAGAAGGTCATCATGAACTATAATACTCGACTGTGGAATCAAGAAGATTATTTTGCATGAATAGTATGAAATATGTTGATTGTCTATGTAGACATCCAATGTACTATAGAATGAAGGGGACATGGACATAGTATACTGTATAACCAAGACGAACAGGTGCTTCTGCAGCTGTCCATATGCAATACAACAATAGAACAGCCATTTCTATAGTTTTCATTTGTCGGGATAATAGATATATATAGCTATACTGTACAGTACAATACAGAGCACGTTCTTAGTTATTTACATATCTCTTCGTCTTCTTCTTCATTTGTCGGAATAGTAGGTCTACTGTACATTACTGTTCTTTGTTATTTACATATAATAGCCGACGTTATATAACATTCTTCTTCTTCTTTTCTTCTTCTTCTTCTTCTTTTTCTTCTTCCTCCTCTTCTTTTTCTTTCTTCTCCTTTTTATTTTCTTCTTTCTTCTTGTTATTTGTTCTTCTTCTCCTGTTGCTCCTCTTCTTTCTTTTTTCTTCTTCTTCTTCTCCTTTTTTCTTCTTCTTCTTCCCCTCCTTCTTCTTTTTCTTCTTCTTCTCTTCTTCTTCTTCCGTTTATTCCTTCTCACTGTATACACACGCGGTTCCCGCAACAATTAATTAGTATTTACCAATATTTTATTACCGTAGTGTGAATTATGGAAATTTGCGGTCGAGCAAACACGCCGGGTTCAAAGCAGGTGGTAAGTCATTGTTTGTGTGTATGTCATCTACTATTGAAACCAACAGAGTCTGGACTTGTTCCAAACAGAATATTGTCAAAACTGTCGTCTGTCAGGGTACACTTACACAAAACGATCTTAGGTTGAGGTCGTCATCAAATGATTAAAATTCTTTACCAGTTTTAACCACCGGTAAGTTTGCTTTCTTCGTAATATATGTCTTTTGTATTTTGTATGTATTGTTTTATTTTCGCCCTGCCTTGATTACACGAGACTTTTCCTTCGTGGATATTAAAGTATCGTCTATTGTGTATTTGAGCTTTGATTGACATTGTCTTCGAATGGACAATCACGTTTCATTTGAGCAAATGCTTAAGGACATTAGCATGGAAACAAAAGGATTCAGCAAGCAGTCGAATGTAGGAATTTCCAATAAAAATAATTTGAATTTGCTTCATGTACGTTGTTCTAAGCTGTTAAAGACAATAATACTTCTGTGATAACTTTGTATAACCGGGGGCCACGGCAAACGCCTCTCCGCACGTGACAACGACATAGCGCCATCCAGTGGGTGGATTGATAGGGTGGCTGTTTGAAAACAAGTAATGGATACGCTTTTTTCCCAACATTGTCCAGGTGCAGTGTATAAAGGTTTGTCAGATTGAGACAACTCGTTGTAGTCCCCCTTATTATACCCTTCATCAACCGGGGCATCGTTTCACGAAGCTCTGATATCTACTACGAGACCATCGTAGCGATCTCTAACACGTGGCGAACTGGAACTTACACGAGAGCGTTGGGTATAAATGCTTCGCGAAACAATGCCCTGGGGTCCGTTACACAGAACAGTTGTAGCTACAATTTATTGTAAATCAAATATTCGCACCCACTATAAATGTAAGTCTGGTTGCATTAACCACTTTTATCGCTACAATAGTTTTAATTAACCATATTCTCAAGTATTGTACCGATAAAAAAGTGTTTTACTCAACGGACTTACACTTGTAGCAGGTTCCGAAAATTTGACTTAATATCAATTGTAGCTACAACTGTTCTGCGCAACGGGGCCCAGATCGAAGCGATAAGAGGGCTTCACTCAATGCACTCATATACTTGTAGCTGGTTCCGAAAATGTGATTTAATATCAATTTTAGCTACAACAGTTCTCTGTAACGGGGCCCAGATCGGAACACCAGATACATAGAACAGTATCCGCAGACAGCTAAACAATGATTAATCAAGCTTTCGTACTGTTGTTATGAAAATCACAGCCAGTTTAATGTCTAGTGCCACGTTTCGTACACTTTAAGAATCAAATTACGTGTGGTTTATCTGTACGTTGAACTTTTCTTTTGATGTCAATGTTCTTTCTTCCAGCCGTCTATATCGTTCAGTGTATTTATATAGACCAACAGACAGAACTATTTTATTAAAATTGTCACATCGTAGAACATAAAAACAGACGTTGTTTTTATAAAACAATATAAAATATCCTGTCACTCAGCAAAGGGCTGGCTTATGAGACACTTCAGACAATATTTATACAACGTAATAAAATAAAAGTATACATGATTATTACAATATATAATAGTATGCCAATGTATTTTAAACAGTTTGTACTTACAAAACAAAAGATGAATTAATATTACATTTTTTAATCGCAATTTTATATAATTCTTATGTAAAGCATACTGAGAATATGAAGAAAATATAGTATTACCAGTATTAAAAAGCAAAGAAATTCTGGTTTCTTGAAAACATGTTATTAATTGTTGTGACTAATAATGTAGATATAGATACCTAGACTCTATGTACAGTTTCTTTGTTTCAGGGTGATCCAAGGTGAAGACGATATAAACAGACATCATAAACATTTTCCAAATAAAATAATACTGCCATTAAAATTGTCTACCACATTAGATTAGATGATAAATAATAAAAATATGAACTTGTATATATATATACATGAAATTTACAATAACATTCAACATAATACTATTTATAAAGAACTTGTATACAATGCTATTGCTATTGCGACACAAAAGGTTTGACAAAGATTAGAAAACTATTAATTCAATACATTTATGATAACAGCGAAGTTCATTAAAACGTGACACCTTTTGTTTACATATATCTAAAAGTTCTACTCTAATATGAAAATAAATTTAATTTCTGTTGGTATCCATTCCTCCATGAACACTAGTATGAATACATCTAATTAATAATAATATAATACCACAGAGACATGAATGTACTTGATGTCTGATGGTGTAGGCGGCATAACCATGGTAATTTGATATCATACTTCACAAACTGTCAGATAAACATCCACAATAGCACACATATATCATTATTGATCTGGTACTCGAAGCATCACAGCATTACGCCATGTACATTTAACTGAATGTCAATGGTATAATATTTCAGTGGTACCATTTCAGTATGACAACTACAATTGCCAATTGAATTGGAAGTCAAAAGTCTCGACGTGCAAGCTCAGTCCGGAATACGTACGAGTTTATTTCACATCCGATTAAAACTGTTAAAGAGTTTTCACTGTATGATGATTATGGATTTATTACGTAGTTGTTGAGATCATCATCCAATACGTTTCGCGAAGAGAGTGTTGCATGAATGATGACAATACGAGTTCCACCATCGTCTTCCTTTCGGATTTTTTTTTTAGGGATGGGCGATAGAGGTGAGGGGGTGGAGTGGAGAGAGAGGTGTGCATGGGGATGGGGTGTGGGTTCTTTGGGGTTGGTCCACTTTTGCACCTGCTGGTAACTTTAGAACATAATTCAGTACTTAATCTCGCGGAATCCATGCCAGAGTTGAAGACCACGTCCGACGTTTCGTAACAAAGCCTCATCGTCCCGTGGACAATTCCCGAAGCGGAAATGAGATCATTGAAGTACGACACGAACCCACGATGGTCCGATTCTGTTACATCACGTCGTATGTGCCGTGTTTACGATCCCGTTAAACACAAAAGTGAGGAACGTTACGTATAGCGTGCGTATATTTGCGTCTAACGGCTTTGCATTGTCAGCGTGCGCGCGTAATTACGTTGCGGGAAAACGTTCAGTTCAAAAGAAAGCGGAATCCCTTAGCAAATATCACCGACCAGTAATGTGTGTTTAAAACACGGCGAAAAGTTGCCGTAAGGATTTCTCGATACTAGGTCTAATTAGCTGACGAGACACTGCTAGTCCGAGTGACAAATCAAACAGTTAATCCGAACATCGCTGAGGGTGTCAAACAAGGATGATGTCTGTCTCCTTTCTTGTTGCGTTTTTCAGTGAAACACGCTGTGATGTTCTCCGAGCGCGGGTAGCAGCTTCACCTGCTGTGATTTCGGAATTCTAAGACAGATGCGTTGGATAGAAACAAGTCCAGAGGTTTTAAAGAAAAAAGATCGTTAAAATATCTAATGAGTTTCTTTAAATAGAAGCAATTTTACTGAAAAATCTGTCATTGGTGTGCACATACATACATTATTATTAAACACAAATACATATATGTCATTAAGTATTTATATATGTGGGTCAAGCTATTATAATTAGTCATGCTTATTTTATCTGTATAACATAATAGGCCAATATCTGACAAGTGTTGAAAATGACGTAAGTCATCTAAAATCCGCGAACTCTTTAATTTATCGATTTACAAAAGAATGAAT
Source organism: Lepetodrilus galriftensis (assembly GCA_032361785.1). Classification (NCBI taxonomy): domain Eukaryota; kingdom Metazoa; phylum Mollusca; class Gastropoda; order Lepetellida; family Lepetodrilidae; genus Lepetodrilus; species Lepetodrilus galriftensis. The sequence goes on from JAUTBZ010105869.1 coordinate 5,690, forward strand.
GGTCTTACAATTATAACCTTTTCATTGTGCAATGTCCACAAGCATTGACATTCGAGAAAGAAGAATACATGGAATATATAATAAACCTAATCTTAGAAATGAAATGCTACATTTCTTTGCTGCACTAAAAATGGAATAATACGTCAATACTCTTTCGACATGCTGACGCCAACATCCATATTGCGTAACATGTTATTATTTCATAATTGATAACTACATTAGCATCGCAACATTATCCGTGCAAATTATACGCATCAATTAACGTCGAAAACCAGATTTTGTTTATTCTGAAAGCAAAGTATGTCACCTTTATCACAGCGGTTACCGCATTAACAGATGTTGTAGGGAGATCTTGTTGTACATCAAAGACTGTTGAACGTCAATGTGCATGTTCAAAATGTAATACGCTGCTATTTTCTTGTGTTTAATGAAATAATAAAAAATAAAAATATCATGTCCGGCACAGTTCATCATTTTGTTCAACGTTAAATGTTATATATGTGATGATAATACTAATAACAATAATATTAAGTAATAATAATAATACTAATGATGATAAGGTGTATTTATAATGCGGCAGATCTGCGCCTTAAGGTATAGCCAAAGCGTTACATTATTACCCCCGGTCAATTGACCAGTGTGCATTCAGTGTTTCTTCTCAACTCCATGGCGGGTATACAATAAATATATATGCGATCAATACCCGTATTCCACTCTAACATTGACATTACACTTTATATATTAAAATCAACACTTGTAAGCAGCAAGATGTAACATGCAACATTACTACATGTATTGTAAACGACTTTAGCAATACGATTAAGTAAGCATTGCTATAGTCATGGTGCCCTTTCAAGAAGCTCTCGTATTCAATAAGAGACCCTAACTCACTTATTTCATGGCTAATTTTATAGTCAGTTTAGGGCAGGAGGAAACCCGCAACATCCGTAGCGCTGAATGCTGCAGTAAACCTAATAATTAATATTAGAGTTTCTGGAAACGATACCTGGGACTTATTCTAGCACATTGGGCTGCAAAAACTGCGTATACCTTAGGTGATCAAACCATCACACGCTTCTGTGTAGTCCAGCTCACGAGGATCCCGTAGACGCATGTTCGCGGTTATTGAAGATCCGTCATGAAAGACAAACCGGCCACTTGGGGTTATTTACTGCAATAACATCAAACTCTCCAAAGATCTCAGGGAAACTAACGACTCAGTTGGGGGAAATAATAACATGCTGAATGGAGTTCAACTGAAAAGAAGTGTTCGTACTACCATTACTGGCATTAGATCCATCTAAAGAAAATGCGCTGGAATTCATGTAGGGCCTATTTCAGGTATTCATCATCGGATGGAAAGCATACATCTTTCAGAAGACGCAATTAATTAACGTTGTAGTACTGTGGTTATCTTACAAAGGATCACCGTGTACTAAACACTTGGTGGGAAGGCGATATTGATTTTTTTTATTGTTTTTCATCATCATGATCACTTTTAGAAGAATTGGCGTGGGAGCATATCTCTTAAAGTAATAAAAGCAAATCTTTATCTGATAAGAGATAATTATATCAGAAGTATATTGCGAAATATATAGTTTTTAAATTTAAAATTAGTTATGTTTTTATTGTCCCATACCCGTACTTGAATATTGTACATTCATGCAGCTGTGTAGTTTTAAAAAACATAGTTTTTAAAAATATTTAAAATCGGGAATATATATTCCGAACAGGATGGAGATAAGAAACGAAATAAAAAGAATTAGTCGGCCTTAGAAGCGAAACGGCTAATGATTTTCTTATAGCACCTCCTACAGTTAAATACATCATCAGCAGCTGTCTTGGCAAAAGACCGAGTAATACGTACATTGCATTTGGTTCGTGTTAGCTAATACGCTCAATTTAACGTTGGTGCCTACAACTTTGTATTCGCCCAAAATTGCAAACGAACGTTGGTGCTGACCACAAGTGTTCGATGCCGTGATCTGGACATCATGACGTTACAAAATGTTGTATATGACGTTTACAAGAAATTGCAGGACGTTACAAAATGTTGTATATGACGTTTACAAGAAATTGCAGGACGTTACAGGATGTTGTAGGACGTTACAATACATTGCAGGACGTTACAGAACACTGCAGGACGTTGTAGGACATTATTAGCGGACGTTATACGACGTTACAGGATGTTATAGGACGTTACAAGACATTGCAGGACGTTACAGAACACTGTAGGACGTTGTAGGACATTCGACGTTACAGAATGTTGCTGGACCTTACAGGATGTTGTTGTAGGACGTTACAGTATGTTGCAGGGCATTGCAGGACGTTACAGGACACTACAGGAAGTTGTAGAACGTTGTCGGATGTTGCAGAACGCTGGAGATGTTCTTGTACTCGAGGTACTTCCAAGATAGTTTTTGTTAAAGACGGCCACTACTTCGCATAAGAAATCGGTTGGAGGAGAAATTTGATAACATAAAGAAATAAGTAAGAATTGCAGGTAAATCGAATCGGTCTTTGAAAATAAGTGTTCATGGATTACCCTAGACAAATGTTCGTGCAAGGGATATCGTATTCGATGACCTACAAGGTTGTAAACTGTACAAGAATTTGCGATATTTTACAGGAACAGCAAAGATGTTGTAGACGAATATTTTTCAAAAAATCGATTAAACAAGACGGTTACAAAAATAATCTTTAAACAAAATAAAAATAATAAACAATACTAATAAATCTTACGGCTATAACTTATATAAGGGCACACATAAATCTCACTTATAGAAGGGAACACAGTGATTATATACAGGCCTACTGCATACATTCACTCCTTTAAAATCAAATCCAACTACAGAATACTGTAACAAGTACGCACAAGCCGTCAAGTAGGCTTACATCGTCACGATTCTCTATGGTAAAGTAACCAACACGTTGAGAAAATTGAAGGATTTTTGAAAGGCCTTTAGCCATATTGCCTGCTGGTAACCGCATCCAGTGTTTATGGAAACGGTTGCGTAATATGCATGTCGATAAATACTAGTACCCATCACGTATAAACACCTATATAACAACCTTATTTATCCTCTGTGACACATCACATCCTCAGACCCCACCATCTGTTGTTTTGTTCCTCACACAGGGACATTAACCCGCTCCCTTCTGGATTAGGCGCAGGCACAGCTATTTAGGGCATCTCCAGTTGCCTTCGCAGGGAGAGGGTTAAGGGAAGATCATAGAACACCACGCACCGGATCAATATTTAGAGTACATTCCGTAATACGGCGTAAATGACAAACTCAAAACAGGAGACTTACATTTGATCTAAGATACATAAGTATACAGCTCAGCATATGTTAGGTAAGATGCATGCTAGGGTATCATGTCTGGTCTCAAAACCCAGATTACTTGTCTTTAGTGATACATTTCGTCGCTTGAGGGCAGGTTAAATGTTCTTGTAACTAATGTTAGATAATCTTTTAATGCGAAAAGAAAAATGTTATGTATGAAATGTAATATGTAATTTTAGAAGTAATAGATCTTTGTGATTAAGGGAATCTTATCTAGGGTAGGTTCTGTTACGCCATGTGTGCCAAACATGGGGATACTCAATACTATGCACGTACTGGTATGCATGTAGGCCTAGGTTCATGAAGCTGACAAGTAACTTGTCTTCAGCTATGGTATCGGCTGTGCAGTGATGCTCTTATACACGTTTGTTATTAAAGAATGTAGTCCAGTATATGTTCGAAATATATATGTATATACATATATTATACCGAATAACAGGTATTAAAATTTGTTCTATAGGAAGCCCTGTTTAACTCGTAAAAGCACTTGAGTTGAGGTTTGAACTTTTATCTGGTATCAGTTAAATTGTAGAGTTACATGCCTATAGTAACGAACCGAAAGTGGGACCGATGAACCGAAAGTGGGACCGATGAACCGAAAGTGGGAAGTTCAACAGAAAGTTAGATTAGTTGAGATTCATTCAGATTCAAAGTCCTGAAAGTATATTATTTTAAAAGTAACATAATCGGTTTTATCATTGTATCAAAAACATCTCCGAGAAGAAATCAACACATTTGTCAAATCTATTCTTTAATATTTTAATGTTGTAATACATGAATTCGAATAGAAATATTGTTTCTGTTCACTTTTCATTCGACTTGTGTTGATTGAACGCTTGTATATTACATCTTTAATTGTGCTTGTCTATTTACAGTACCACATTAAGTACAGCTGAGGATCTGCAAATGCAGATGATGTATTTTTTGTTCTTCAGGATTATCTTTTACTTTAAACAATGCAATAATAACTTGGCTTCACATTTCATTATTTGCACACCATCACTGATGTTCCTGAACGTTACAAATCACATATTGAAATTGTTAAAAACAATCCCATTGGAATATTGTTTCATGTTTTCACAATGGAATTAAATGATGAATCTCTATCGACATTGTATCGAGCATCCTTTGCTCGGAAGCACAACGACGAACATAAAGCACCCAAACAAAAAAGCAGTTTCATTAAATTCTGGATAATGCCGATCCTGTATCGCCTACTTAGCTAACGATTACTCGTCTCTCACTGTCTATTTGTATCATTAAGCCACAGCCCAATGTATATTGCCACCTCTCACGCAATTCCGGAGAGGATGGAACCGAAGCGTAGATATGTCCAGATATCTTTTTCTTTCAACACTGACACAAATAACCGCTCTTCTTCATCAAAATACCAAATTTCAGACAGCACGCCAATCGGTCTTAAAGTTACACTGGATACGTTACCGTAGATCTTTTGGTCAAATTATATACTTCATGCAAGCCAAATCCTTACAAATATTCTAGTAAATCTGTTATATTGGTCTTCCCGATTCAGCTTCTACAGATCTAACTATCTGTATTTATTTTTTGTATTTTTTTGTGTGTTAGAAATTATGTCGTAGATGAAAATCGGGAAGTACATCTTTAAAAATAAATGCACACATCGCATGTCTGGCCCTATATGCTTCAGAGTCGTTGAGCATAAAATATTTCTGTGATATCCGACCGATACATGTGTATTTGTAGAACAAATTGATTGGCAATAACGCAATGGTTTACGAGACGAAATTGTGTGGGTAAAGCAAATAAATACAAAGTTAAGAGTCGATATGCAAGCATTACGGCACATGGGTCACCGAACTATCCGTTAATGGTTAAATGTTATATATCGACTCGTCTGATTAGATAAGGGTAATGATCTGTAGAAGATTGCAGTGGCGTCTCAAGGATGGCCAGACAGACACGCATGTATGGATTCGACTGTTATCTATGGCCATGGTGCCAAACGTGTGTATAGATGTTGGAAAATACACAATAATAGGTACAACTTTAGTATTATATTTATTTCAAGCAGTAGAAAAGACCATTGGGCAGGTAATAGCGCAATCGTTGAACGTTGACCATCGGCGCCAAAGTTCCCGAGTTCAAATCCCGTTCGCGAAAGTTACATTCTGACGCGATAATAGCAATGCAATTATCCATGGTTTGTCGGTACCAGCCGGAGTTGTTCTGTCTGCCGACGCATGCGCAGCTACACTGTGCGGTGTTGATCCTTGGTAACTGCGCATGCGTCGGACAGAAAGTACATACAGAACAGATAGAAAGGAGCAGCCCCCTGTCCAGAATGTGCGTCCAAGACTGTCAATGGAACACCTATATCTACTATACCACCGTCAGTGCTTAATAATTTACATCAGAATACAAGCACATGCATTGTAGTGATAGATCAAAATCAACCCGTGTCTCCAAAGCTGTCACTCACAGTCCCCAGAAACGGCGCAATAAGTGCATCCTCTTGTTCTCTGATTGGTTGTTTCCCCGCTGAGACTTGAATTGACCAATGACAATAATTGGCATTACATTTGAGGTCAATTTCCACAAATCAGCAATGTAATTGGTATGGTATTGTTGGTCTCTTGGACTTGTTGATGGATGTCGGTCTGGTAGGGGACTAAGAATATTTAGCCTTGGGAACCCTGTATTATATTTAACAAGTTCCATTCATTTAATGGACAGATAGCTTCAGGGGGATCTAGATACGAGCATGTCATTTAGTCCAAACTAAATTGGTGCCCATATCATAGACGCTGTGCTATACTTTGTACAATTCACGCAGTCTTTTATTCGGAATGCGAATATTTCTAGTCTTTCATGAAATAGTGAAGTCTAGAGTTGTCAGATTCAAAGAACACTAATTCATTGAAAAACCTATTGTCACATTGTCTACGCTTTTCCGAGTTTCAAAACGTGATATGACTGGTCGAATAAGGTAAAGCTGATACTATCTATAATGTACTCCAGATTATTAGTTCCAGTTGCATTGATGGTAATTTCATCCTCAATACACAGAATCGGTAATTGCTATATCATACGCTACAATGACGAATGTCTAATGGGGCATTTGATAATTGTTCTAGAGGATGATTTACTTTACGCATCCGATTGATTTTTTTATACAGAAAATGCATAACGTGCTGCGATATAAAAAATCTTCTCCGGTTTCTGATTATTGGATATTATTGTCTACCCATTCCATCTATACATCCCCCAATAGCCGTCTGGGGCCATGGTAGGGGAATGTTTTGATTAGTGTTTATTTTAGGTGAAACCCAAGTCTGTTCTGTTCCTCACGTTGGTACAAGTCAGTATGTGATTGTCCTGGCTACAAATGGCGCCCAACGTCTGGGCAAGACGTGCGAACCTAGCAAAATCGGAAACGGAGGCGACAACATTTCTAGCCATTGGAGATAGGTGTTGAAGAAACATACAGAGTATAGAGGTGTTGACCTTTGATGGTACGTAATTCAATTATAGTGTCCAAAGAAGGCAAGAATAGTAGAGATTAGACCAACACGCGAAACGTCGTTTCTCAACCGTTCAATACTATATCCTTACAATAGAAGGTCTTCACAATTTGCCCAACAGTAGTTGTTATACCAAAAAAGCCGATTTCCGCTCAGGTTCGCGGATGGAACATCTCTCTGAGCGTAAAATCAGATGATTTCCTACCATTCGGATCTTTTTCACGGACCTTTTCACCTCCGCGGTGGCAAATAGGCGACAAATGGAAATGTCAAGTCGCGCATTCAGAACGATGCGAATTGATGTCCGTATTGACCCGAAAACTATTGATGACAATAGTGAACATATAAAGCTTCCGCTTTGCAACTGTGTCTTTTTCTCTCGTAATTGAGTTTTTACCTGGTTAGAAGCCATCAACAATGCCTACGTGTCATCGTATTTTCCAGTTTATAATTTCAGTTAGATAATGGGATTTTGGAAGTTAGACTACAATTGCGAACCTACACATGGAATACATTCAGAATGATGCAGTAGGCGCAATTTTATTATACGCAGGTCTAGCTTTACGCAGTAAATATTCACATATAAAAGTATGTCACTTGTATAATTAAGTTAATGTTAATTATCCTGTGTTGCATATCCTGTGTTACGTATTTGTCGCAAATCCACGACGGCTAGACCAGTTTTAATGAAGAACATGAAACACATGATATTTTTATACATGTATGTGTACATTCCATATTTGTTTTTTCTTTCTTCATGTCAGATTCAAGTCAGAAAAATTACAAGATTGTTGTCTACAATAAGGTGAGACAGACTCATGCTTTCTGTATATAAATGCCGTTCTATGGAAATACGGAAACGCCCTTGTCTTGGTAGAAACACATACTAATTTAATATGCATAACGTACAATCTCTACTAGATCTTTTCTGACAACTGCAAATGGATCGTAAATGTCGTGTCTATTAAAACTGAGATGAAAATGTTAAAGAAATGGCAGACAGATGAATGCATTTAAATGTTTTCATATGAAAACCGCCCCAAGAGCTTACCACAACATCCGGTTTTATTTCTATGTTTAACATGCTTCTAAGGAGGTCGACGTTTATTGGGAGACGAAGTTGTCTGGTTTTAAATGTTGATATATTAGTTAAGATAAGATAAGCGACTCCTTTACTTATCGGACATTCGATTCTGGCCATACCCGACATATGAAGCTGTAGATTGAGATTATACAAACGCTCATTAAATATATAATTAATCATACTGTATGTCTTGCCAATAATTTGACACATATTTGCGTAACTTCAAACATACATTTACATACAATCTTTTGAGTAGGTAGGCTATATAGGTATGAGTTCTGCGTGTGGCCATATATTTACGCACAGAAGGGGGTATAGTTTGTTAGTATTAATATGTATGTAATTCTACGCATACATACTCTTCGCATTATAACCATGATAAAAAAAAATGCAATAAATTTCCAATAAATTTGGTATTACTTTACGAGACTTACCGCATCCGTAATTATCCGCCATTTTGAATATTCAACATATTTCCGGATGCAATCAAAATTTATGAACTGAACTTGGGAGTTCGTATCTGATATCGCGCTCAAAATGCGGTTTAATCATTAAAGTTCCTATCGCATAAACAGCCTCGTGTCAGAAGATTTTTGATTCGTATCTTCGTAAAGGCTCCTTCCGCCACAGTAACCGAGGACAGACTTCAAACGATGATAGCTAGATTTAGTACTAGGAGAAGTAGAACAACCAAACCCACCCATGAAGTTCTACATACGCCGAGACCTACAGTGTCTTCATCCCGGAAGTTGTTCCGTTGAATCGTGGGTCGGCTGTAAAGGCTAAAGCATCCTCTAAACGGCGGGCACACTGCCTCCTTAAACAGACGTAGCGTATGCGACAGTCAGTGATTCTTTGTTTAGAGGATGACTGTACAAATGCACTGTGTTTAACTACAAGAAATGTTTCTTGCTTGATATACATGGTATGCGATGATAGGGCCTACTAATTAACATCGTGGCAATGCAGTTATCATCTTAGGTCCGTCAGTATCAGCCGGTGTTCGATGGATTACTGCAACATTCCTCCTGTCCTAAATTGACAAACCGTGACATGTGACAAACATCTTCGAGCGAATTTAAACCACAATAATAATAACAATAATGATAATAATAATAACAACAGTAACGCCATTGCACCTTTAAATATATATTGCATTCATCTCTGACCAATGTTGTTGACAAAGCCCTATTAAAAAGCAATTGTTCCTCACTCCAACATAACTTTTATGTCATGTATTAAATGTAATTATAAATACACACACCCAGGTCAAGATGCTTGTTTACAAAAAGCGCACCAGGTAGACATAAAGTAAGTCCTAAATGAAATTCTTTAACAAATGTGTCTGTCACGCATACGGGATACGGTATTCCATGAGAAAATATACCGCATTAATACATAATCTGTTCAGAATAGTTAGGATTGCATGTTATCAAAAGTGTTTTAAAATTATACAATTTTAAAGTTTTATTTACTTATTCATTTGATCCTTTGTACACACAACATATACGCCACGTTTACATAGTTCATATAGCATCGGGTATACATACAGTACAGATTTTAGTTTTTGCTTTGGGAAAGGAATTCGAACTCGAACTTTTGTTTTCGTCCTATAGTCGTCTCGTGCTATTATAATACATATTCTTATAGCTGACACTTGAACGGATTTCAAAATTAAGAAGTAATTATTATGTGGAAGTAGTTGATAATTCAATGAAGTGAAATCAGTGGTGTTCCCAAACAGGTTATCCTGAAAGTTACCTTAACACATCTAATATAACACACCTGCACGCACGCACGCACGCACGCACGCACGCACGCACGCACGCACGCGCACACACACACACACACACAAACAAACAAACAAACAAACAAACACACACACAAACAAGGCCAATAGTAACAATTAATGTAAATGGTATTATCCTCAATTGTAATAAAACATTCCTAAATTGTAATACCTGAAACATTTGACCTGAACTGTAATAATTCCAACTGGACAGAACTCCATACAAACTGGCAATCCAAATTGCAATAAACAACTCCTCTGTCGAAGGAAGGAAAACATTCGGGTATTAATTTCGTTCTGAGAGCAGGTATTACAATTTGTGTAGAAATTATTACAATTCAAGACTTTCCAATCCTGTTCAGATGCACATCAGTGCAGACAAAATAATCATTGGCCATGATTTGAAGAATAGGGAATTGGGGGAAGGTGCAGCATCCTGTTTTATCTATTTACCTACAGCACATGATGAGTAACACTATCCAATAATACGGTCCCTCAACTGTCTGCATGGGGGTATAATTGGCACGGAGAATGCATGCAAATTGTGACTTATTTTGATGGGAAGAACTCTTGGGACCCGGATGTGCGAAAGGAAAATATCTGCAGTGGGATCGAACCCAGAGATTCCTCTGGCAAAACTGGTTTATCTTATCATTAGAAATTCCCATTGCAATTTCGTGAAGTTTTATGTCAAATTTATGACGAAACTGATAACTACTAGTACTGATAAACACGGTACCGAGAACTGTATTAGTTATTAAAATGGCAAACGCTGGTCGTATCAATATTTCGGTTACATCATCCGTCAATATGACTGGATGTAGTAAAGTCATTAATTCTTTGAGAAACGGGTTCTAGGCTGGGAGAGCCATCACAGATCCTTATCGAATCCTTGCTTCGTTTTTACAGGCTCGCGTTACGATAGATTCGTGACTCGGTGTTCATAGCGTGATAAGATTACTAACTAGTTGTAGGAAAGTACTATTGTGTTCATCTCATGGGACCGGGTCGTGCTAAAACAGGGAACACGCTTTCGGGAAAACGGTTATGTTTTTATATTTGGGTAGTTTGCATTCTACTAGAAATCATCTATACTTTGTGCGACGTTGCTTATAGCGAAAACGTCTCTCTCTCTCTCTCTCTGTGTGTGTGTGTATGTGTGTGTGTGTGTGTGTGTGTGTGTGTGTGTGTGTGTGTGTGTGTGTGTG
>JAUTBZ010105980.1:0-16618 GCA_032361785.1 Lepetodrilus galriftensis
ACTAGCCCGTAGGATATCTTTAACATTATGAAAAATGGATTGGGTCAACGAGTGAGTGGGAACTTCTGAAACCCTGTTTCTGTCTCCTTGTGTGTGTATGTGTGTGTGTGTGTGTTTGTGTGTGTGTATGTGTGTGTGTGTGTGTGTGCTTGTGTGTGTGTGTGTGTGTGTGTGTGTGTGTTTTGTGGTTGTGTTTGTGTGTGTGTTTGTGTGTGTGGGGGGTATTTGTGTATGTGTTGTGGTAGTGGTGGTGGTGGTGTGTGGTTGTGGTAGTGGTGGTGGTGGTGTGTATTTGTGTATGTGTAGTGGTTGTGGTGGTGGTGGTGGTGGTTGTGGGTGTGTATGTGCGCAAGTGTACACATGTATGTCGACATGTGATGACAAGTGCATTTGTGTATTTGTGTGAATGTACTTGTGTATGTCTGTGTTTGTGTCCCTACCGTCTGTCCGTGGCGTATGTATATTTATGTATGTGGCACAGAACAAAGGACACAACTCTGTGAGTTACACAGAGATATACACGACACTGTTAAACAGATACATTAGCTGTACGCCGGGGAGAAGTAGCGTTCATTGTAACTGATGGCGGCTGAACATAGCGGCAATTAACGACAAGGAGAGATGGCAACGTTTCTTGTCTCTTGTTCTTGCCATCGCAGTCTTGATGCTAACTTGTCACATTAAGAAATATTGTACTACGGGACAAACTAATATTGTCATTAATAGTCTTAATTAATAATTATAGAGATTAGGTTTATCATTAATATTCATAATGGAAAACATATATGTATGTCTAATATAAGTAATGTAATGTAATGTCCATATTTATATTGCACCAAATCCATTCTTGAAAGCTTACTCATGCAAGGTTAGAACTTAATTTTAAAATGTACTTGCCCGAATAATGATATAAATAACAAAACATCAAATTTCTACTAGCCTGTAGGATAGGTTTATCATTACGAGAAATGGATCGGGTCAACGGGTGAATGGGACTTTCTGACCTTGCTCATGGTGCAACATTATTACCCATGTCAATGGATCAATGTGCACTCATTTCAACTTCTCGACTCCCTGGGGCATATACAACAAGTACATAATAAATAACGTGAAATGATCACATTCAAATAAACTAAGATCAATTAATATCAATGACAGTAGCGTAGAAAAATACAGACTTTAAGTAAAGTAAGGATAATGTCTTTTAAGATCATACATACAGTGCTCCCTCGATATAACACTGAAGTTGGGGTCCATGACATGCCACCCGTGTTATAATACCTGCGTTATATTAACGAATATAATTAAAGAAAAAAAAGAAAAAATCTTTTTAAAAAATCTTTTTAAATGGGGTCCACGTTGGACCCCGCGTTGTATCCGAATCCACGGTGCAGGGCGTTATATCAATGGAGCACTGTACTAATTCTGTCTAACATCTGCAATTCTCTTATTTATTTAGTTTGCTTATCAGTTCCTACATTTTACTGTTATATCTGTTCTTGAAGCATAAACACTATTATTGTTTTCTTCTATTGAATTACCCACTAATAAATCACGTACACTATCTACCATATCTATACAAAGTGTTGCTGTGTGTATCATGTACAGATATTCTTTACGGCAAGTTATCAAAAGTTCCTCAACATTTCTCTCATGTTTACAATCCACTTGACCAACTACGATAACCATAATAACCACACGATAACTACGATAACCCCTGGGTCTCTCCTTACCTCAGAGTAGATCGGATACGATACCAGCACACCGTATGAATGAGGTTCCAGCCTCAATACTAACTCCCTGGTCATTGGAGACCGCCAATAAAAGATTACAGGTAAAATATATATGTTATAAAGGTATACAAGGTTATTTGAAAACCATAAATACTTCCCAGATGTGTTATGGCTATTAGGAATTAATATTCCATGTAATTTTTATTACTACAAATAAAATTTGAGTTGGGTTTGAGATGTAGTTAAAATTGATTGTAAGTAAAATTTAGGGACCCAAAGCTTCTCAGCCTACCACTGTAGGTGCAAGTCGATCATTGCATGAAACACTTTTACCAGTACAATACTTGAGAATATTGTTAGCTAAAACTATTATAGTGATAAAAGTGGTTCATGCGAGCTGACTTAGATTTGTAGCAGGTCACTAGTGAATATGAATATGGGCCCCTATTCTCGAAACTTCTTAAGATCTTCTTAGCTTAAGAACGTGACTATCTCGTATCCTTAAGATAAAGTTTAGAACGTTCTTAGGCTAAGAAGATTGTAAGAACATTTCGAGAATAGGGCCCATGAAGGTTAACGTCATTGCGGGAATCTTTCACACATTTGCGACGATATCGGGTCACTAAAATTTGACGCAATCAATTGTAGTTACAAACTGTTCTATAGAAGGGTTATCATGGTACATGAATGGAGAGCTTGGATAGTGCCACTAAGGTATCGTAGAATGGTGAGTGAGTGAGTGAATATGGAGTTTAACGTCTCTGCGGGAATCTTTCACCCATTTGCGACGTAGAATGGGTCCCAGATTTCAATATATTGTATTCAGCATGTTGTCTGATGCTCAACCACATATATTAGAGCATATTCCATTTTTAATGTAAAATATTTCCCAAATAGCACATTTATATAACCTACGACCACTCAGCGCAATGTATAAGGTAACGCATGGCTGTCACGGCTAACCTGCGGTGAGACGATTTACACGTAATCTTCCAGTCCATCAACAGTCTAATATTTCAATAAAGAAAATTATTTTATGCAAATTTTATCTCGCTTTATCTTGAAGTAACTTATATGCCCTGTGGATTTGTAAATGAATGAAACCAGCAGCGGACAAGGAATACATCGTGTTTAAAAGTACACCTAAGTACACCTAAGTACAGCTTTTCAAATCGACGTTAAAGGTGCAGGTGTACTGAAGGGGTAAAATATTGTGTTTGCCGTAAATTTGATGCCAGGTTATCTTATAAAGGGGTAGAAGATTTATGAGATTTACTTTGACAAAATAGAAACAGGTGTGATTCCTTTCATATCTTCCAGATTGTAATGAAATCTACACAGCTAATTTGGCAATAAACATTATTTTCTCTTGAATTTAGTTAGTTTGGCATTGATGATATACACAAGCTGTCAATCAATGTCGGACTCAGATGAGCCACAAGAACATACATGTATGATTATTAATAATTGATATGTCTCAGAAAGAATACTTATTAGAAAAGTAAATTACAAGAAAATGCATACTGTACACTTATTTATAATTGATAATATATCTCAGAAACAATATGAAAACAGTAAATCTAGTACGATCGAGGGGGAAACCTGCTACAACAACTATGTTTGACAGTAAGACCTATTCGCCAAGGCTGATGCAGGTGAACAGAGAACGTCCACATGATGCGGCTACTGGTCGGATTGTTTACATGTACTTTACGACATCTGTAACTGGATTTCTTCGATTTTACATCTGCCGTTCAATTTCCCATCTGTTCTTATTTCATCTCCCAAAGTAGTACCTCTCATTTCCTGTCCATATGTACACATATCTGTCTTCCCCCAAACATCAACGGATCCTCTTCACTCTAGAGGAAGCATCAGTTCGGTTCTGTTACACGTATTCGTTATGCTCATATTCGTCAATTTCAATGGTTCGCAATTAGCCAGGAAACTTCACTGACGAAAGTAGACAGGAAATGGGGTAATCAATTTAACAGGAAAACAGGAAAAGATTCAAGGGATATAATTAGGAACCATACTGAGATTGAGACGGGTGAAGAAATTCAGGTCCAGGGCATGGTATTCTCGAAACTTCGTAAGTCCTAAGAAGTTTGTAAGTACTAAGAATTTGCCGAACTGGGTTTCTGCTTATGTTACTTTTTGAAGAGATCTTTTCTCACTAAGACGTTCTTAGCTAAGAAGTTTCGAGAATATGAGCCCTGGGCCCGTATTCTCGAAACTTTGTAAGTCCTAAGAAGTTTGTAATTACTAAGAATTTGCCGAACTGGGTTTCTGCTTATGTTAATTTCTGAAGAGAATTTTCTTTTACTAAGAAGTTCTTAGCTAAGAGGTTTCGAGAATATGGGCCCAGGTATATACGTAGGTATCTAAGAGCATGATAAGTAAATGCGCTGATTCAGGAAAACATCTTGCCAAACTTCAAACAAATCCGACAGGCAGGAGGATGTTTGTGGATGAATTTCGTAAGCATGTGTTAGGGATAGAAATAATAATCAAATGATATTGAATCATAAATAATTAATAACATAAATTTTCATACACATGTAGATATTCTATTGCTTTGAAATGTCTATATTTAATTTTTTTCGTAGAATTGATGCGTTTTTTGTTAAAAGGATGATTAAAAATAATTTAAAACATGCGATGCAATGAAAAATATCTTCATGGAATATCTTCATTGAATATCTTCATGATTCAATAAAATACAGCATGACTCCAACACTAACATTCCACGTTTATAGTTTTTATATGATGCACTTTAAAAATCGACAAACTCCCTGTGTAATGTGTAATAGTGAGCGTAATGCGTTAACCCTCTCCTCGCTGGATTAGCCATGGACACTGCTCTCTACGGCATCTCTGGTTCCCTCCAGGATGGAGAGGGTTAATGTGGCCTATGACGCGAATTCTCAGCCATATCCCCATATCCATGTCATAGGAACAATGAACAATATCTTCAAGAAAGTTTCAAATACTGTACACCCAAAAACACTGATCACAACCAAATGTAGGATGTATGTTGTGTCAGCGGTTGGAAACGGGGTTTTGCACGATTAGCGATTCGGGGAAAGTCTGAATTCGGGGAAAGTCTGAGTTACAATGACTACAGCTGCCTGGCTGATAATTGGATGGGGGGAAAAAAACACACCCAGAAAAGTTTTCAATTTACGAGATCTTAATTGAATCATTTATTTGAGGTGGAGTTTGTAGTGGTTGTGGGTCTGGGGGTGGTAGGGGGAGGGGGACGGGGAGGAGGAGGAAGAGGGGGAATGGGGAGGATGGAAATGGGTCAGAGGAACCAGGTATACCAGAAGTGTGGAAGGGAATGTGTCAATTTCCAACTAACATATATGCACTCAGTGTGTGTGTGTGTGTGTGTATGAGAGAGAGAGAGAGAAAAGAAAGACAGATTGAGAGAGTGCATCCATAATTGTGTGGATGTTTGTATTTGAGTGTGCATAAAATATTCAGATTTTTATTTTATCACTGCGATAAAGCTCCGATTATCAATAACAAGCTTGATTTACCCACAGTTTAACAATTACATACAACCACCTCCACCCCCATATATATAAACCTCACCTCTACATCTGCTGGTATGTGCAAACAGATTGCATACCACATTTGCAACAAATTAGTTTTACAAAAATGGAGATGCTCAATCATAGGAAACAGGTATCCTGAGACAATCACACTGATGGAAAAAAAAAATTTAGAAAAAAAAATGCCTAACCTATCATCATGCTTGCACACTGCAGACAAATTATACCATCCTTGAAACAAGTCAAATGAACTTTCCGTCTTTCCTGAACAGATAAAAGTTTCATCAATTCCTGTTTCTAATTAATATTTCAAGTATGTCGGAAATATATTAGACACGGTTACAACCTTTCATCATCAAGGTAACGAGATCATCTTAATTATTGACTGGCACAACAGGCGATAACACTTAGCATAAGGAAAACTTCAAAGAAATGTTATTCAAGTGGAAATTTCCATTTTTTTTTACCGTTTCCCCACCCGTATTTTTTTCCCTCTGATTATCAGAACAGTGGATTTAGTATCAGGTTTATTCTGTACGGAGGAACAGACAAGCTAAAGCCTGAGCACTGTTGTGGCTGTTGACCAAGGCTTCTACAGGCCTTGCATTCTCGCTCAATTGACACTCGTGTTTTTCTCGGACACACTTGACCAATGTTTAGCCAGGGCAAGCATAATATGCTTTCACAACAACGCTAATCTTCAAGCAATATTGTACACACTGGCATACAGCTTGCCCGTCTACTTCAACAGGGCTCTGGACTAGCATATGCCCGACGTACAGGGGCAAGTTAAATTGCACTGTGGGCAACCAACTTTGCACTTTTGGCGCCTTTACTACTTGCCCTGACTTGCTCTGCAGGCAAGTACTGTATTTACTCGTGTATACGCACCCCTTTCTCAAGTGAAAAAAAATCGGGAAAATATGTACTTATGTCATGTATACCGTAACTCAGAATGTTAGTCTAGAGCCCTGTTGAAAATTCATTGACAACATTTTGGTCTTGGTAAAGTACCTAGGAGGTGTTAAGGATTTTGTAATTTCAAATTTCTACCTTCACAAAATGTATAGTGTGACAGTTTCAGAAGATTCAGTCACTGTTTAACAAAATTCTGTAGAATAATGTTCACAAATCTTAATGCTCTCTCTGCTGGATTAGACACAGGCACTGCACTTTAGGGCATTTAGGTTGCCTTCAGCATGGGGAGAGTTAACCCTCTGGAGATTTCTAACAAACTTCTAATATTGTGCTGAAGACACAATGTCATGTTTTATTAATATAATTTAAAATGCAAATGTCTTTGGGAAAGTATGCAATAAATTCAAATTAATTCAAATCATAGCAAACCATTCACATACATATAAGATTACATTACTGCATTTTCCCTCTCTCTGCTGGATTAGGCACAGACACTGCTCCATAGGGCATCTCTGGTTGCCTGCAGCATGGAGAGGGTTAGCGACAGTGTGTATTCCAGTATAAGTTGGACGGCGACACATAGAGGTGATGGACCCAATGCTCCCAGGCAATGACGGCTGACTCGAAAAATTTGAAATATGAAGTCAACAATTCACGAGAAACTGGTAAATCTGGATACTTTTCAGATCAAACATGTACTCTTGATATTGTGTTAAATTATGCAAGGCTGCTGAATGCCAACATCTTTATGTCCGTCCACATAACATCTGCCTGCCCACATAGTTCCCGGTCTGTGTATCTACATACTGTCTGCACTAGGTATGCTCCTATGTGTGGACCCCTACACCTACTTCATCCACGATCGCCAGCCTCCAGTATTTGCTGGGGGGTCGCGGGTAAAGCTACAGCGTTATTGACATCATGGTATTGACATGTGTACATTGCGGGTAAACAACGCTTTGGCCATGTCCATAGCAATGCCACTGGGATCAACAGATTAGACATGCATATCTGACATGGTGTCCTATAGATACTACAAGGAAGGAATGTTCTCAAAGACCGGTCCACTTATCAACTGCAGTAGCAAATATGGTAATACTGAAAGCAAATTAGTAATGTTTAATCTTCTAGCTGCTGGAGGCAATCACAGGGACCTTCTATGGATGACAATGATGCTGATGACAACAGCAATAATGACAATACTGATGATAACAGCAGTGATAATGATGACTGTCCAGCAATGATGACAATGGTGATGATGATAATAACAATGATGACAACAGCAATGAGAAAGAGCAGCAATGACCGCACAATGATAACAGTCATGATAACAGACAGCAATTATGACAGCAGAAATGATGACAAATGACTTATTGGTTGAAGAAATAAATGAGTACATGAACAGATGAACATGACTTCAGGAACAGATGAACGTGACTTCAGGAACAGATCAACATGACTTCAGGAACAGATCAACATGACTTCAGGAACTCAGGAACAGATCAATATGACTTCAGGAACAGATCAACATGACTTCAGGAACAGATCAACATGTCTTGAGGAACAGATCAACATGACTTCAGGAAGAGATTGAACATCTCCATTTCTCTCATTCACCTTCATGCTGTGTCCCACCTTGTTCTCACCCTCTGAGACTATGGATAGTCTAACCTTCATTGTTCATCATTAAATTGATACCACACCCTTAATCTCCTTTTAAATGTCTACGTGTAAATGTGCAACCGTCTGCCAATTCTCAAAGTGAGATTTAGCTAGATCAGCAAAGTGACATTAGCTAGAGAACAGCAGATTTAGAATGAGTCGCGTCTCACTTGCCAGGTGAGAATACGCGAGTGCAGAATGATGTCAACGTCCTTATTAAACCTGGTTAGCGAGTCCTTCTGTGATGACACCTACAAAGGCTGGTTGCAACACAGGCAGGACACTGTATATCCGGGCAGTGATCACCATGTTACATCCACAGGGTATAGGTATCATGTTCCACGTAACATCTCATCAGGATAGTCTCATATGATCACAGATATATCATTGCAGTGAACATCATGATTTAATTTTTTAATTTTTTTTTTAATTGGAGTTTAAAGTCGCTTTCTAGGATCTTGTCAGGATAGTCTCATGTCACAGATATATCATTGTGGTTAACCATGCGGATTATATGAACAGGTGAATGCGGTAATTGGCAACAGTGTCGATCTAAATTTCAAGCACGTATTTCACAAACCACAAATTGTAGGTATTCAAATACAATGTCCTGGTTTCTGGTTTGTCCTTACAATCAGCGTATGGCAGGTGTCATCATCTTGCCGCTATCACGTATCTCTCAAACATTCATGTTAACCAATTACTTTGGTACAGAAAGTATCAAAATACAGCCATTCACAATTTGTATGTTCATTCTAGAGGAACAGCTAAAAACAACTCCAGTTGACTACATGTGCACCGCAAAGATTTGAAACCAATGATACTCAAAATACCAGTAATTACTCACAACATAGTTGGGTATATTAATAATAGTGCTAATTACATCACCCAGTAATTAAGAGAGTTATTGGTTTACTTTGCAGTGGGGATCTTTCATTTACATCATCCAGAAAAACAACAGATTGTTGCAAATGGGCGAGAGATTCCTGCAGCAATGCTAATTTCCATAATCACTAACTCATTCAGGAAAAACAACAGTGATATTGGATTAATAAATATTATATTTTTCTCTAGAATTTCCTACCAAATGAGCAATAAATGGATGAATTAAGCATAATGTACTGAAGTAATTAATTCCAGTGCTAGTGTCTGTATCAATCTAATGATGGTCAACTCCATTAGAGAGATAACAGGGTTAAGTATCTCAGCACCTCATCAACACAGCGATCTCCAGCCACCAATAAACAACGCAATCCAAACAGTCTCCGCTCCAGACACGGGATCAAAGACGTAAAACAAAGTCAGCGCTGGACGTAAATGTTAACAGTATGTACTCTGGCCAGCTGAACAAGACCGCTAAACACACCTCAAGAGGTCGTGGGTCAGAGGTTAAGGGTCAGAGGTTGATGGTGACAGTTTGGAAGCTAGTGTGATTTGATTATTCCGAAGACAAGAAGATGCTTCTGAAACAGAAGCAAGACTCTGGACTAACGTACGCCCAACGACGTACACGGGCAACTTAAACAGCTCTGCGGGCAACCTAGTTTATAACACCACTTGCCCGACAAGTAGTTCAAAATGTTAGTCCAGAGCCCTGAGAAGACTTGGAAGATACTTCTGAAATGAGTGTGCTCTTGTTCCTAGCGTGTGAGTTGTCTTTTCATAAAACAGAAGATGCTCAGAAGATATCGATTGTCTTCTACTTGAGGTGTGGAACATACAGAAGGTCTTCTGACAACAGAAGAGGCTGAATTGACCAGTCCAAGATATATCTTACTCTTCTGGAATAATGTTCATCACATTACGGTACTCTTAAGAGGTTTCTTCCAAGACAGATGGAAGGAGAGGTGGTGAGGGGTCAAGGGTTGGAGGTCAAGTATGAGGGGTTGCTGGTGCAGGTCTAGAGTGGACTTGCAAGAAAGATACGAGGATATGTGGTGAAAGGTCAATGAGCAGAGGTCATGGGTGAGAGGTCGAGGGTGACAGTCCAGAGTGGACTTACAAGAGAGAGATGGAATGAAGACAGGTGGTGATGAAAGAATGCTCCACGCTAATAGACACAGCTCTTCTCTGAGTATCTATTCCTGGAAAACAAACAAATCCGGAGGTATATAGCAATAGTTTTCAGTCTTTCAAACCTGACAGATCAAAAGAAAGGTTGATGGGCACTATTGGTATGTGTGCGCGGGAGATAAATATACATGAAATCATCAATTAGAATCATACCTGGATAGTTAGGTATGATATCTAAGTAGATACCGCAAGGTAAATATTATATATATAATATTTATCTCGCCGTCTACCACCTATTCTCTCACTAAAATCAGATTTAATAATCTATAAAATTAATACGCAAGGGCTATAAATATATCATATTGATAAATGCAAATGGCTTCTTGCCCATTTTTATGTTTATCAGTCGAGTTCATCAGTTTTTAATAAGCCAATGAACTGATTAACCTGTACTAGATGAACTCAGAAATAATGAGGACATTTATTTTAGTAGATAGTTAATAATAAACAGATTATTCCAATTGTAATAAAACAATACTACATGTACATGTGTGTCCATCCATCATTCTCTGATTGTAGTCATCATCCTGCATAATAATGATTACGTTCCTCACAATGTCACCGTTCATTCAGTAAAAACTTTCCCCAAACACGTACCAGTCTTTTAATGTATCAATGATTAAGTCCCTCTCCGACCTCGGAAAACGGCATACAATATTTAACAAACATACTTCCATTGTCCAGCACGACCCCTTTATCAAGTTATTATTTTCAAAGTAAATATTTATACCTGACATAACTCCCGATACAATAATTCATATGACAATGGCCGGGGCAGCGCAGCATACCGTACAAGCATACCCCAGTATAGCCACAGCACAGCCTGATATAAAACGATGACATATCAATACGCGGACCCTATGCTCTATAGCGTGAGCGACACGTTCCATGCCGTTACATCATCGTATAACAAAGGACAGTTGATGTGTGTCTAGCCAACGCCACCCAAACACACCTGTCTGCTGGGGAAGAGTTTAAGCAAACACGCTAACCCCCTCGCTACGCTGCATTATCCTCAGTTAGGTCAGTCTGGTAAGGGCAAATTTGCAGATCATGTGATGTTAAACTGCGGAGGAGGAGGTTGCAAATTCATGAGGTGAAAATTATACAAGTCTTGTGTGCGTAGGCTCTTAGAGGTGCGAGGTCGCCTTGTAACAATTCTGTCCAAATACGGTGTCCGTTTGTTCGATGTCGTTTCCCTGTATCGATATATCTAACATTGAATCATTGTAGTGAACGTTGTAATACAGTTGCATCATTGTAGTAGTACATCACTGCATCATTATATCATGATGGATGAAGGAAACTCTGCCACATTGCCAAAGTAAATCATTGCATACGTTTCTGTGTGAAAGATTCCTGCATTTACCTGAGGCAATAAATCACTGCATCATTGTATCAGCATATATAATTAAGTCTTACTGCATCATTGTAGCTCTATACCACTGAATCATTATATCAGTTTGCTATGACATCATATATATTATTGTATCAGTTTAGTATGACATCATTGCATTGCCAGGTAAGATACAGAACTGATGACATCTACCATTGACATATGAGCAATAATTCAATTACATAAACTTGTCATGATTCTGCCATCATGTCATCATATTCACTGACCCCTGCACGCAAGCAAACATGCATACGCACACATACACACACACACATATATACACACACACACACACACACACACAACACATACACACACACACACACACACACACACACACACACACACACACACAAACAACAAACACACACAAACAACACACACAAATATTTCATATATTTTCTATAGATGAAGCTCTGACCTTTCCTTCACCTTTTTCAAATTTTACAAACACCTCTTGATATCTACATCTGTAAATTCCACCACTTAACGAAAGCTTTCTGAAATTCAAATATACCATCTCCAATGGTGAAAGTACCACTAAGAATTATCTATAATGAGATCTCTCTGAGCCCAGGATGCTGATGAGATGCTGGTCAGAAGAGAGCTACGACTACTAGCTGCATGTGCAGATGTATGCGGTCAGAAGAAAGGTACGGCCATGCCCGTACTGCGTCCAGATAGAAGAGGAGCAACCGGTCATCTACTTTGGGGAGCGGCAATAACTCTCGAGGCGTCATCGGCTTATCGCTACCAATGACTCCTCCTAATTTATCTGTGTAATATCGGGGCTGTAATCTGGCAGAGGAGTGGCCAGACAAGATGGGCTTATCTCAATGTGGGTATAAAACTGCCAACCCCTACTGGATATATTAACCGCACTTGTTCCCATGGAGACGTGTCAGGTATCCTGTGAAAGCAAATGGAAATATTTAACTGATAAGTAAATTGTTTGTTTTGCATGCAGAGTTCATTAATGTATTTCCGCGTGGGTTGTAAACCATTCATGTTTGACCATGTTAACTGCTAGTGAAGTTTCTCCGATGCAAGTCCTAACAGGAAGGTTTGGTCATGTGAATAACGCGGATACTGCATCATTGCATCATGATCTCGACTTATGCTTATGTAGCAATTATTAGTATGACCCAGTGGCATAATTTACTGAAACAAATCTGTCTCAATTATATCATCTTATAATCCATTTTTACCTTTGACATGTTCAAACTGTCCCCTATGGCACTTTAGCCATTGTGGTATACAGTTGTGAGAATCAAACTCATGTGAGGCTCAATGGATGACTTCTGTTGTGTGTATTGTCATACATATTGTATGTATATATCATATATGACTTTTCTGACTCATCACCGCCGGCTATTAAAACATTAAATAGTAGTCAAAATATTCTCCAAAAAAATAATCAACATTAATAAGTCAGTGAACTTTCAGTAGTAGCATGCACAGCACTAATTTGAATGGTGGTTGGTATGTCTCATAACTGCATTTTATAATAATAAATATCAATACAGTGCTCCCTCGATATAACGCTGAAGTTGGGGTCATGCCACCCGTGCTACCCGTGTTATATCAACGAATATAATTAAAGGGAAAAAATATTTTTTTATATTTTTATTTAATTTATTTTAAAAATTGGGGTCCACGTTGGACCCTGCATTGAAGGGCATTATATTGAGGGAGCACTGTATATCTTTTTCGTTTTATTGTGTTTCTTGAAATGTGTTCTTTGCCTAGAACCCCATATATATCAAGAGTAAACAAGCTCAAGGTAATATTTCAGAGTGATCACCCATGAAACCTATGAAACCAAGAACTTGATGTTGTAGGGGGGAAAAGATAAAGAATTTTGCAATGTTCTCTAGAATTCCTGCCGATGAATACCGACACAGTGTGAAGCATACTGGCAATGCTGGTCCTCTCTTCGTAGCAACTCATGGATGCTTTCAATATTAATCTCGGGGCAATGTCCACATCTTATCCGGAACACATTTGTTTGCGAAATATCGGACAATAGAAAATATGGACCGCTCATCGATGTTATGCTAAATGATTTGCCAGAGTATTTACATGGAAAACACTCGACTAAGTGCCCAGAAAAAAATAGTAAACCTATTAACATGTGAATGACCTGCTTGTATTCTTAGGGAATGTTCAGACACAAACAATAATTCATAAAGGTATAGGACAATATAATAAAAATGGGAATAATCTTGCATATTTCATAGAATATGATTGTCATGAATGTTTTCTAGCGTGTAAAAATAATATTGGTTTAAAAAAAGTTCTAAAACAAATTATGCAAATTTGTCAAACGAGCTCATGCTCAACCAAATCAGATTGTAAACATGTCAAAAAGGTAAAAAGTTTAAATCTGAATCCTGAATCCTGAATAGCTAATCTCTATCCAGCAACACAGAAGCTTCTTCGGGCATTCAGAATTCTGATCATTTTCACGAGCTGGCTTAATAATCATAATATTATCCTTCCGAGAAACTGGCTTATAAGTCATAATCATGATAATATATACCAGACTAGCCGAGATTTTAATATAACTCGTGACCTCCAGCTGACCTCGCTCAATAAAGAATGTTTTTATATTATCTGACACAAAGACATGTCTGACAATACCGATTTATGACTGACAAGATAACAGTTAGCACAGCTCATGAATATGGATGTCCTATGCCGTGCACAGAGGTGTTTTTTAAGCTATGCGGGCAGGAGTTGGTAGGCGTGTACTTGTGTCCTTGCCTAAGATGTCATGCTTCTGTGGTGGGTAGGGGTATGGATAGTGAAGGTCTAGGTTCAAATCCTATTCTGGTGTGTGGGTACCTTCAGTTTGTTGAAGACCTGGGTATCGTTTCTCGAAGCTCTCTTATCCTCTAAGAGACCATAGCTCTCTCTTTGCAGTGTATTAGCTATCGGCAAAGACCATTAAGAGAGCTTCGTCAAAGGACACTCATGTCCCGAGATCACAAAACATTTCGTGTACGATTTCACAATTTCTAAACCAGATGAGCGTATGTGGAAGATTGGGATGAAATGTAGGTATATCAAATATGCACTACGGTAGTCATGATTTGTTTGTATGTAGCAGCCATGGCTCATGACTATTACATTAATACACAGATGCTGTGGGTTATCCTCCACTCATAACCAGATCACTATGATATCGCTGAAATACTCAATCAAATCTGAAGGACATGATTCCGTTTGAGAAACCATGAAGACCTACAGCAAAGAAAACAGAAATACTTCTCCATACAATACTTTCTGGATTAGCAAAATCATTTCAAAGCACTATGTATATTTTTCAATAGCAATTTTTTATCTACGCCATAAGCTAGTCATAGAAAATGATCTACTTATGTAACTAACACATACGTTTCCAATTGTGTAGAAAACTTTCTCCAAAGCCTTGCCCAGTGGTGATAGCGGCCACAAAGCGGAAACCCTGCGAACTGCCAATAACAGCAAACGATAACAATACTTCTAATCCACACAAGGAAAAATCAGGGGTCAGCAAAGTGACCATAGGGTCCTCAACAAGGGGCTGACTGACCAAATGACCATTGACCACACACTCCGGGGCCTTATATCTCATAAAAAGCTATCATGTGGAAGAGAGATGTCCTTTCAATCTCGGAACAAAGCAGGAAGGTGCTTGTTGAAAGCCGCGGCTAATTTGCTGCAAAAGAACTGGACTGAACAATTGGTCACTCTCCAGATTGTCCATCTGGTCACTGAGGCTGGTCACTGAGGGGGTCAAGACCCCCGCTCATTATCAGGGTAATCAAGAGGGGATTACACTAACCATAGTCACCGGTTACGCTCCGACTACCTGGGCACGTTTGACTTGAAATGGCTCGTTTGCTTTCACCAGTTCTCTGGAATATAGTAATTATACTGTCCACTGTTTCCCTTTTCAAAGCAATAATCATTAAAATTGCATTAAAGTGAAATCTGAGTTTGGTGCGGATTGGGTCGTCATTAACCATCTGTTGGAGTTGTCATTAGTATACTTTGAGAGTCGTCATTAAGTCTCTGTAAGATTGGAGATCAGTCAAGAGGCAGTGATGATTGAATGCCTTGAAACTCTCACCAAATATCCGGCATTTATCAAAGATTTATTATCAAATTAATGCTGACATCAAAGAATCTCAAAAGTGGGTCAAGCAAAATATTATTAATAGGAAACCTAAGCCTGCATAGAAAGAAATAAAACTGAGAGGAAGATGGCGTGCTTCAGGGTCAGTGAATAGGTATTGTGCCGGCGACACCCCCCTCTGTAGGACCCCCGTGTAGACCCTCGTACATAACACTGAAATAGAACACTGTCGACACTGTCAACATACCGGAGTGAAATATACATCAATGTTCCTTTTCCTTTCAATTTTGCAACTGTAAACATCCCTGACATCGAATCTTTCTATGTACACTTATCGTCCTGTGGTTTATCTGCTTGGAACATTCAAGTGGTGATATTACATTCTCTAAATCTGTCAAATGCTTGTAGTATACAACATCTTGACTGACCTAGTTTCAGAAAGTCCCCCATAATGTCAACGTCCTATCAGAAGTACCTGTTGATAAGACAGGACATTTTATTGGACTGTTGAAGTACCACTGGAGTCTTCAATAGCCGAGAGCCACAACACTTGTACTCTCACTGTCACCCACACCCAGAATAGTGTCCACCTACACCCAGAACAGTGTCCACCTACACTGAACTCAAGGGTAGAACAACTACAGGTGGAAAGCACTGACAGAACAGTTCTGACCCACATCCAGAAATTAAGCTAGCACTGGACAACATCATTGACAGAACAGTTCTGGAGGTCGTTGCACAACGCTCTTGTAGTGCTACAATAGTTGTAACTGGGCTCCCGCCACAATAGAAAGTGTTGATGTTACAATAGTTGTGGCCTACAAGAGCGTCGTGCAACGGGCACCTGACCCACATCCAGAATGCTCAAGTGTCTACCTACCCTGGACATCACTGACAGAACAGTTCATCCAAACAGCTAGCGGCTAGTATATCTATCTACACTGTACGTCACTGAACAAAACAACTTTCTGTTCCACATTCAGTAAACTAGCGGTTACTTACACTGGACATTATTGACAGAACAGTTCTGACCCACATCCAGAATGCTAGTGTCTACCTACACTGGACAGCATCACTGACAGAACAGTTCTGACCCACATCCAGAATGCTAGTGTCTACCTACACTGGACAGCATCACTGACAGAACAGTTCT
>JAUTBZ010106091.1:0-16612 GCA_032361785.1 Lepetodrilus galriftensis
ATATATATATATATATATGTATGTGTTTTTGTGCGTGTGTTCGTGCGTGTTTGTATGTGTTGGTGAATATGAACGTAGTATATATACATGTATATACAATTGAGCCGAATTTCAGTTTGAATTTTCTTTGTTTTACCATTATCTGTGGTAATGGTATTTCATCTAATGATATTATCATGTTCGTCATCGCCATCGTCGTCAACATCATCGTCGTCTTCATCGTGGCTTGGTCAGTCATTCATGCTTGTACTATTAATTGATCGGATTGACAGCAAATTTCAATATTTTCATATTTTCTATTATGAAAAAAATAAATAAACATTAAAAAGAAGGTATACATGCAGAATATGTAGCTAGATTATTGTTGAACAAAAAGCTTGTGCAGACAAATCAAACATACACTTTTAGGTAGAATAAGTTTGACCATATGTCAACAAATCGCCTTAATGCATCCTCGAAAAACGGCCATAATGACCTGTGTTTCGAGGATGGCCTTAACATTACAGTCCCATATCCATCGGGATCCATATATTTCTGCCTACGATGGACTTCTAAGATTTCGGGAAATCTTATCATGATCCCGTACGGACGCCTTATCTCGAATCGGTGGCTATGTGACTCAGCATTTAAGAGGAAGCTGAAAATAAGTTTAGAACGGAACTCTGTCTAGATCTGTCTCGTATCAATGAGCCGGACGCGTTATAATAAGATATATTCCCACGTGCGATAAATTATTCAGCATCAACCAATGCCTGTTCTAGTTCCGGCTTGATAACGCGGGATCAAACGACAGACGTGCACAATCCCGCGACAACAAGTTTTGGTTCAAACAATCTGCGATGTACAATTATTGGATCTGTGGTATCGTCATACGCCAAGAGAAAACCTATTGGAATCGTTGGTAAGGAAATATCATTGTATGTCGGTAACATCAAACTATGTCCCCTGCATTGATGTCAATTTCCATGCATGTGTGCGTATGTATAAGTTATAGTTCTAGTCCTAGTCCTTGTCAAATACGTTTCTTAACAATTCTTTAGATTTTGAATGATTTTATTTTACATTTTTCTAGAAATGGATCTAGCAGGTTTTCAAAAAATGTAAAAAACAATCATTCAAAATCGAAATAATTGCTACGAAACGTCTTTATTTGACAAGGATTAATGTACGTTATAGATATGTCTCCGCTATACATTTCAGTGTGTTATATCTTATTTATTATTACTAGTATCTATAACATAGTTTTATCTGAATTCAGAATGTCCAATTGTCAATGAACACGCCAAGCAGTGTATCGTTTCTCGAAGCTCTCATAGCGCTCTCGTAAGTGCAGGATCCGCATATAGAGATCGCTACGAGAGTCCTTATGGTCTCGTAGCAGATATGAGAACTTCTAGAAATGTTACCCAGGACAATAGCTATACTTAACTACACAACCGATTATCCTCAGCGCGCAATTTTCTTTGGTAATCATGAATATACATAGCACTTTATCAGCCACACGGGATGTATTTATCGCTGAGTATATGCATTGTCCATCCATAGTTACTCATGCAATTTTAAATGTTAAATATCACTATATCATATTTACACTAGAAGATTAGATAAACAGCACTATTCAAAATAGTGCATTTTAGACGACAATTGCATATAATACACTGTATACTGCATCCTGAATATATTAAATGTATGTATTGATCTTTTCTCACCCTGCTTGAAGGAATATACTTGTTAGAGAGAGTATCGTTGTGTTAAAGCTCCATGGCTGTAACCTATACTCAGATAGTTTTTACTTCGCCTGGCTATTATATGTCAGCTTTCGTTTGTTCAAGTGAATGGACACATGGATACTGGCTATATGAAGTAGTCCACCTAGACTGGAGACGTAGTTAACAACTCAACAGAATCTACGGGAACCCCAGAGGAATATACTTTCAGACACCTCGAGGCGAATAAGAGATTACTTTCCCATTAAATGTATGCGTATGAATATGGATGTAATGTGGCATAAGAAACAAACTACATACCCCACGCCAGCGGATTGTTATTCTCATGGTCACAGACAACATATTGAACATAATAAATAGTTCACATTCCGAGGATATTAATTAAAGGTCAAGTTCATAATGATTTGGGCCAATTCGTTAAAACTGGAAATAAATGAGTGTTTTGCGGCACGTTGAGCCTATATTATATACAAAGTATGTGTAGTCGGAATTTGAACTGTATTGGTTTTTTTAAGGAGATAAACTGTAAATTCGCAAGGTAAATGCCCTGTTATCACGACATTCAACTCAAACATTTTCTCACTCATTAACTACTAATGTAGATGCAACCTTCATATCCTGTTACATTGAATACTTGATTACTAATGTTCACCAGTGGGTTGTATACGATTATTTGCCATTCATTACAATACCGGATTCAACAGAAAATATCACCAACAGATGTCTACTACCGGTATATAATACTGGTATCAATTTCAACATTTTAAATGTTCTAATACATTATATTAGATTTAAAAAAAATACATACTCAAATAATACTGCATTGATGAATACATACATACATGAACATCATCCAGTTATATATGTGTCGTATTGTTCATAGCTTTAATTATTAGTTTTTAGTCAAGTCGATTTGGACATCGCATACTAATGGCTAATCATTGGCAATATCAGAGCGAGATAAGAAAGGATAAACAGCCGTCTTATTAGTTCTACAGGAACTGATTGACTTAGAAATACAAAACAGGAACCGCTCGTCGATACATTAACCGGAAGCTGTATACTATCCTCCAAACGCATATGTCAATGTGCTGATTACTACACTCATTAGCTTGTAAATTTGGGAATTTAATATCACGGATTTCTCTTGAGAAAACAGTAAATGTACTGAGCCATATTCATAAATATGCATATTGGTCTTTAATGTGAAACGTAGGTTTCCAATGAACTATGCGAACATTAACACGGGGTTTCGTATAATTCACAGTGTGCAAATTGTTAACATCAATCTCCACTGCAATAGTCGAATGTTGAGTACCGGAAGCTAAACGAATCGACACATTTGCGGACGTGTAAAACTACCACCTGCTAAAGAAATCCTCGGAGATTACAATCTCACTTGAATCATTGTATTTAGTTCAAGGCATGGGCAGAACAACATCACCATCGTATTCCTGTTCACCCACGAGAGTTTGTCTGCATAAATACATGTCGTTCCTTCAACAGACAACACTGCATCAAGATAGGAATATTAGGTTACCACCGACCCAGGGAAAGTATTAACTGACAGCATGTACAATATACTGTGCAAGGTATGGGTAACATCATCGTATTTATTTTCAACCATGAGAGTTTGGCTGCATACATATATGGCGTCCATTTAACCCTTTAATATCTATATGCCCAAAACAGATGCAACATGGAACAATTCAGCAGTGAGAAGTCTAGACCACTGCTCAGAAATGTAAGCTTATGAAATCCCATCAAATACAAGCTCATAACATACTGGGATCCATTACACAAAATAATCGTAGTGCTCGAACAAATGACCCAGGGAACACATTTTCAGTAAGCATTCGTATCACGTGGGCTATTCTAATAATTAAGCATAATAATTTTAATATACAACAGTATAATGTCAAGAAAAAGGTCTTGATATAGAACCCCCCTCTCGACTCCCTTATGTACTTATAATAAATACCCGTAAACATACGAATTCATAGAGATAAATACTCACGATTCGCGCCCATCAACTTCATGACTTTGAATGCAAGTAACTACAGTTACCCTCGTGCCCTGTGATTATGACGTAAAAGCAACTGTGACGTCATACTATTATTGCGTCGCGGTATTGTTCCTCTGCATGCTCTGATCGGTGTCGTTTCTGGAAGTCCGCGGTTCCACTACGAGAAGTTCGCGGTTCCACTACGAGAAGTTCGCGGTTCCACTAAGAGACCACAAGCATGTCATGTACAACGCTCTCGTAAGTGCCAGTCCGTTCAACAGAACAATCGTAGTGATACCAGAGTCGTAACTGCTGTACATATGGGGTTGCTATGGAGTTATGACTCTCGTAGCACTACGATTGTTCCGTGAAACGTGGGTCTGTTCATTATTAGGATGTCGGAATTGGAAGCACACGATGCCACCATATTTAGAGATCTCCTTTATAGTTGCATTCGATTCATTAACCGACAATAGAACATAGGCCTATAATGAAAATCAGGGTACCACTCTGTTCCACTTTATTTCTAATCAATCACCATATCTGCAAGACATGGTACTTCTGGTTCTTCTGGCATTACTCATCACAGTATTTTGGAACCATACAGAGATCGAGAACATCGAAGAGAACATTTCTGACCGATTCGCGTGACGTCACTTCCGACTTCCAGGAAAACACCAATTTATCACTAAAATATATTAAAACAAATATTGTCCTTTGACTGCCACACCCTTTAAATCCTAATAGGCCTACTAGTATATCCACACATAGGTGGCTATGTAAATTAAATCTCGGGACCATAACAATCAGATTTGACCGCTTACCGTAACCGCCAATTTTACAATGCGTTGAGTTCCGTATTTGACATTGGTTGCTGCATCATGCATCAGTTCGTGGCAAGTAATTAGATGTATCCCGGAGGGTAATGGATGTCACTGTAATATATCGCATTGTCTCTCGGTCAGCAAACCTTGCAATCAAACGGAATGCAGGTCAGGAGTAGAGCTGACCGATACATCAACCTGGGAGACGAATCATCATGGCAGCAGCGGTGACTTTGGTGTTTCTGATCATAATTGATACAATTAAGTGAATATGATATTACCATATTGTTAGTCTGGCTAGAGTTAATAAGCCCACGTTGTAGCTACATGTACCTGGTTTGAATTACAGGATATCGTTTCTTGAGGTTCTCATATCTCTACTACGAGACCATACGTACTCTCCTAGCCAACTCTACCGGTAATAGGCCTACATGGTGATCGTGAACTATGTGCTCATAGTGGATATGAGAGGTTCGAGAAACGATACTCTTGAACAATACGGCAGGTTATATTAATAGTATTATCCAATCGTCAACACATTGGCGTTTTAGCAATTTATGAACTGTAGGTATTTTAATTTGGACAATCATAGCCGTTAATAGAGAACAATCGTAACTTTGGTACGTTAGGATGCAGTTGCTAAGGACTCACGACTTTCGTATAATAATGCCCATGGACGATGTACAATTAAAAGTTCTGCGATTAATTCGATGATAGTAATAAAGGAAGCTAATAATACCAGCCATCTATATAGTATTCACTTAGAACATGTCATACCTTCTGAGATTAATATATTATCAAGGAGAAGCTAGGATTGATTAGGACAAACACATGTTTAAAATCCAATCAAGTCGTTGTCATGAAAGATAGCAATAACATATCCGGGCGAACACTTTATTTAGTAGTTGATTGAAATGAAGATTGTGAAGTGATTGGCGTATGATACCGCGTGATTCGTACGTTTATATAAAATATCAATGCTGCAAAGTTGTAGAGCCTGGGCTGATACAGGCATGCGCAATTCATTATAATAATGCGGGGAATGACCGGGGGTGGGGGTGGGTTTATGTACGCATGTCTTTCATCTTCAGTTATTATCTCCCTTGAGAATGTTTATCTCCAGGTTTATCTTCCTTAATTAATGTTTTGCAGTTCATTATCGCAGGTTTTCATCCCACAATACACACTAAGGTAGGAACCATTGTTAAAGTGCATAGAATGACGTTAAATTAGTTTACTGTCATCATAAACAGCTTGCAGACAGGAATTAATATACGGCGTTAAAACTGTCATTATGTATGAATAATTGCGTGTATGTAACCTTATTAGGCGGATTTTCAACTTAATTTACTGACGATGTCAGTTTGAACCATAGAGTGGCAACAGCTGTTTGTCGTTTGCCGCCTTGTTATGGTAATGGTTAACATACGGGCTTGAGGGCTTTAATCGACTGTGCTACAGGATAACACGAACGCTTAACCTACATATTGTACGGCGTAGAGACGCTTGATTTCAAAGGGACGTGGCTCGTTGAAACTTCAATGTAAAATCCCTGCATAAAACGGTTATAATTTTATACTAAACTTAACTAAACTTAACCCAAAGTAATAACGTTCAAATGTACCTTTGTATTTATCTATTCTTTTGGTGACGAATACTTATCATTTAGTTTTATTTGTATTTATGGTAGAAGTAACACAAATACAGTTAAAGCATAGTTAGTAGTTTTTGTTTAATGTGATCGGAGTTTTATGACGATGGCTAGAGAAACTAGCACTAAGATGGCAATGTATTCACACTAAATGTGTATCAATCTTATCAATTCTTATTTGACAAATAAAATGTGGACCAATGTCTTTATTAAAGTTGGACAAAGTGCCCGAGCTCGGTCCAGACTATCCAATTTTATTTTTCAAAGTCGACATGGATGGACAAATACATTTGAATGTGTAGACGAACCTTTATACCATAACTACAATGAAAATACATATTAACAATACACCCGCCGAAAATAAATAATTAAAACCTATATATTAGATCCTTTGTCATATCAATATTAATTGGACAGACCAACGCTTTCATTATTCAGATGATCTGGACCAGAAATGAGCATTCAACCAAATAATTTACTTTGCATGACCTGGCAATTTTTTTTATCGTTATTATCCGGCTTTGACTTACGATAATGCATTCAGACACGAAGCTTGCTCAAGTGACTCGCGAAAGCATCAAGTTGTCGCCGTATCCCACATTTGCCTAATGCTGTTTCCTGCAATTGCCACTGAAGGAGTCAGGTTTAACACTATATTGACACACTGTCGTCTTATCGCTCTATTCCGGATCATTATGCACATTTGCAACATCTAGCTCCCGTATTTCCAGATTCAGCAGATTTGTGGCGTGTCTTGGGCATTTGGCAAGCATTTTAAAGACGTGATGACATTTTTTTCCCTCTCCGGAGGCCGCACGAACAGTGAGAGAACTGTATAAAAAAGAAATACCACCTAGGTTGTTTATTCATACCAAGATATGTAGCTTGATTACGTAGACAGGATGCATACCGTACGGGTTGTGTCTGTTCCAGTAATGTAATTGTTAGCTGATTTATTAAATATACAATACGTATATTTCTTATTCAGTGATGCACCGAGTCTGCTTTTTATTAGTTCGATGTTCTTCAAAGATGATTCTGGTAAACCTCTACAGCTTGTTGTAGATTTGCGAGTCTTAAATGTATTGCTGGAAATCCAAATGGACGCTTCCAGTAGCTGCCTGGGCAGAATTACGTAAAGTCATTGTATCCAGTGCGATATCGTAACCCTGTCGTATGTTATATACATCGGTAATCATTCACAGACAATTTACGTGAGTGGCATGGCCTACATTAGTGGATCCGAGAACAGGGTGCCCTGAAATGTTTAGTAGCTCCGAATTTCAGTTGATTTCAAAAGAAACATAACACATGGATCTGATCTTGCCTTTCGAAAAGTCTGGCCTTTCAACTTGTATCAACGTGACGTTTTAAAAACAGTAATAGGCATCAACAAAAGTACGCGGCTGATCCCAATGCGTCTGATGAAACGAAGCCAATAATTTGTCATACATCAAGATCATAGTTGTCCATATGGTATCCTGTACATCTACATCACAGCATCCTCTACTAAAAGCTCGTAGGATTTCAGTATCCCGAATGAATAAAATGAACGGATCACCTTGAAGTCAAGAATATGACTTCACATAGACAGCTGCTTGGATACTAGAAACTGGCACAGAATCGTCATGCTCTATTTAGCTATGGATTTAGAATGTATGTGGTCTGCCAAACAGGACTCTATGTCCTCAGCACGGCTTGTCAGTTGTTTGTTCTACACAGCTGCGGGTCTCATACTTGTGGAACAGCTCATGCTTGTGAGTTTACTATATCCCCCAGGCAGAATGCCAGCAATGTCCGTTTAAAATCGATGCGAAAATTTACCGCTAGATTATTTATTAATGCATTTTACATTTTTTTTAGAGTGTGCAGCACATGTGGGATATATGTACTAATGCCAGAGGAAACACTACGAGGTCATGAGGGGAGTCGTGACATAGCAGATACTGTACACAGCTTTCCTTAACGCCAACTCTAATAATGGTGCGGGTTACAGCAGAGGTTGGAGATAATGTTGACGCATTAGAGTTACTCCAATATTGGTGACATAGCAAATACTGTACATGTATTGTATAGCTCTCCTTAACTCCAACCTTTTAATGATGCAAGTTACAGCCAATGATGGAGTTAATGTCGCAACATTAGATTTACTCAATAGTGGTGACATAGCATATATACTGTAATAAATAGCTCTACCTTGTCTCCAACCGTAACAATGGTGCAGTTTACAGGCTAAGGTTGGAAATAATGTTGATGCATTAGAGGTACATTGTAGTTTTATACAGGATGGAATTGAAACACTGACAGTTCACGATTGTTAGGAAATGGTTACGATACCATTTTCTTTGCACCACTGTAGATCTACCGGATCATATTGATCATGTAGAATTATACAATTATAAATTGTAGTTTCCTAGAAGATACAGGAACAGTTGGCACATATTACATCCATATAAGAACTGCAAGAAGGGTACATTGACCAGATTACAATAATAGAACTGTCAATGTCTAAAGTAATATCTCCTAGCAGATACAGACAAGTGATCATCATACTAGTTGATTTTGTATGATATATGTAGGCCTCAGGCCCATGTACAGTTGTAGTTTACATAAAATATAACTCTTATGGAAGCCAGATTGTTCCAGAATATTCCGTTGTTGAACACGCTATGATTAATGTGAAATATATAGACATTATAACAAGATTTAGTCGCGGTCTAGAGGGGTTCTTTGTATAGTATATTACTCAGGCAGGTACTCAAGCACCATGCTGTGGAAGTAAATACGATATTAATATGCTAAAAGCTTTGCTGTTTGCTAATAGTGTCCACTCATTAACTATAACTTATGAGAAAGGTGGACACGTACGTAGCTATTCAATAGAAACAATACAGAGCAGGTCCTTGTGATATAGCTAGAACATGTAATTCTCAAAAGCCGATTAATCATCAATTATATCTTTGATGAGTCAATACAATGGCACATGTAGCACTGTGTTCTATATATGGACCGGGCACCGTCACAACACGCCTCTACTACGGTCTCCAAGACCCTCAAGACCCTCATAAATGTTTGCTGGATCTTTCTGACGTTATATAGGTTACAGTTTAAAATGACGTTAACATGACAGTACATACTAAGCAGAGACATCTAAGCATATACATACATGTATGCGACATTATATTGGAATCCCAACCGCAAGGCACAGTACATAGTGTTCCTGTCACATTTCCATTCAGATCGATATCTCCTTTCAACATAGATCAGTAAATATTGTCACAGTGGAATGACGTCGTTCTGAGTTAGCAGCATGTGTCGAGGTATGCAAGTGGCCGTTCGTTGATAGGCAAAGCACTTGTCAACAATCAACTGTTTTGCACTCTCACTCTCTACCTCGATCTAAGGGGTGTGCTAAGCCGAGAGAGGCTGAATATTTTATCTCGCCGGGCCCCAATTGATCTATGATTAGCCAGCAAGGCAGATCCCTAGTTCTACGAAACAATGCCTGAGATGAGAGAGTGCGATGGTTGAGTTGCACCCCCCGATTGTAATTACCTAAGGCTCTCATCAGTGTCTCGTGACTTACATTCCATTACTGGCACCACGGACACGGGACTCTGGCAGTCTCCCCATATGCTGGAGCAACGGATCATCAGGTGTACGCGCACAGTAGGGCTATTGGTTGCTGGGACGAGAAGAGGTATCGTCTTTGCCAAGGAAGTTGACCGGACAAGCGTGCCAATTACTTTTATATCTATCTTCGCAGTTCTTCGTTTGGTATTGCCATCATGGAAGGTAAGTGCGGATGAACGTAAATACTTTTCATTTCGACCAAGTTCGAAGTTTTAACCGCTGGTTTAAAAAAAGCATTTGAGATCTACCTATTGTGAGCACGAACGTTCTAGTTGGCATCAACGTTAACTCAGTTAGGACTTTAGGACTCGTGTCTCGTGTGGGTGGTGGCTGGGGTTTTTGGTAGACCTGATGTCTCTTGTAGCTGTTCGTACATATCCTGAGTTGGTTAAGGAGATTATACTGCTGTATATTTCTGTCTCCCATTGCCCATTGTCTCCCATTGCCCATTGTGTGAATGACTAATGCCACGTTGATATTCACTCATCGGCTGATGCAGTGCTCCAAGGCTGTGTCGTACATATCAAAACCTCCAGTTGTTAAATACACATACGTAGTTCAAGAATTCGTATCACAGTCAAGAAGTTAAAACAGTGGTCATAAGGTGCTTGTAAAGTAGTTTTCAATGGTTGGAAAATTTGATCGATCGCCTAAATAATTTAGATCTTCTTAGTAATTGTCTAAGTCAAACCTTCTTTGTAATGTCTACCATTGTGAGCATATATGTGTTCTGCTAGGGAAAAGCATGTGGTACGGGGGTAGAGGCAGGGATATGTACGTTGTCCAATATTGGCAATATATTACTGTATATTGCAATGTTACCTTCATGGTTTAGTATGTTTGCTATAGATATTTCCTTTTTGTTATGGCCGGTTTCCTCAACTTCTAAATGTGTCCATTAAATTGACTGTCACGTTCATAATAGTAAGTGACTATTTGTTTTATCCGCCCTTCTAGCTATAGCAAGGAACATCTAGCAATCTATTAAAGCCATATTGTTGAGGAGGAAGTTCAAATAGGATGTCGTAATACGCTGACATTCAAATAATACTTGATACGTTATATATTATTTATCTTGGAAAAAACCACGACCTTCTTTCAAACAGATACAAAGGGCTTCCTTAAAACTGTCTGTCTGTCTTAAAGTTCCGATTAGCTCAACAGAGATTACAACAAACCTTGAGCAGTTTTCAATTCTAATATGTTTTTTTAATGATAGTTTTCGATAGACGATGATATATATTACAATCGTAAGACTTCACGATATTAACATAACAATGCCTATTAGTTTAAATGTGAGCATGCAGAAAACATCTCTAGGTGCTGATGTTATTTTATATCTTGGTAACAATAAATTTGTCGATGTGAGAATATTTCTGGAAAATAATATCTCTTAATGACTAACGGCATATGACCGAAACTATTTAGTCCTTCATCAGGACTGCCCTTGGAAGTGGAAATCATCTCAGGATCTGAGATATGTGCATTTTCTATAATTATATCCAACGCCCGTACCACTCTCGCCATTACTTCTTGGTAATCTTATCACAGTCACACCTCCCTTAGGAGACTCATTCTTGGCCGCCATGTTCATGTCCATGGCATAGCAGTAAAACATCACAGAGATCCCACCAGACCAAGACAATCTGAAACATTTCGTCTTGGACATCTCCCTCAGATGTAAATTGTAGCACACAGTGGCTGTGTTATCACTACCACTTGTCAGCTAACACCCATGACATTTCACTCCGAGTTGTGCCAAAGACATTGCAGTTTACATTACTAGTACCCGAACAAACACAAATACGTGTTAGTGAAACGTGTGAATAATTACGCACTCGAAGCAAATAGTTCCGCTACCTCTACCTCACACCATCAACAGATGCATCTAATGTTAGCTATCCGTTTCATTGCTGTACTGTTTAATTGACCAATTTCAAGCTACTGTGTTCGTTCATATAACGTAAAGTACTTGAAGAATGGCAAATAGTTCCGCTACCTCTACCTCACGGCATCTACAGATGAATTTAACGTTACCTATCCGTTTTATTGCTGTACTCTTTATTTGGCCAATGTCAGGCTACTGAGTTCGTTCCTATACATAAAGTTGTCTCCAGAGCCAGTTTTCTTGTTAGGCGGTACTGTATAATGACAGTCACTCGCTCTATGAGCTATGCTATCGGCCGTATCTCGGACTAGGAGTGGGTAGTTAGATAACTACTGATGTCCACTTATTCCCCAGAAAGAGGACAGAGTAACATCAGGATTCACGAGTAGTCAAGATGCTGATTTGTGAGGTCTTTTGAACTAGCAAAGATGCTATTTATACCAACCAAGATGTTTATCTGTGAAGCCTCTGGCATCAACTTACTTCTTATCAATTTGTGAAATATCAAGCACTGGTGAAGATAATTATATTACTAGCCAAGATGTTGATCTGTGAAATCTCTGGAAATAACAAATATGTTTATTTTAAACATCCTATAGGTACTTATCAATATACTGATTTACTAACCAAGATGTTGATCTATGGCATCTCTGGTAAGAACAAATATGTTGATTATTGAAATCCTAGGTACTGGCCAAGTTGCTGAATTTACTAGCCAAAGATGTTGATCTGTGAAATCTCTGGAACGAGGCAATATGCTGATTTTTAAAATCCTTCTTACTGCCCAAGATACTGATTTTACTAACCATGATGTTGATTTGTGAAATCTCTGGCATTAGAGTTGTGCAATCTTAGGCACTACCCATTCTGATTTGTGAGGTCTTTTGAACTAGCCAAGATGCTGATTGTACTAGCCAAAATGG
Organism: Lepetodrilus galriftensis; assembly: GCA_032361785.1. Lineage (NCBI taxonomy): Eukaryota > Metazoa > Mollusca > Gastropoda > Lepetellida > Lepetodrilidae > Lepetodrilus > Lepetodrilus galriftensis. The sequence goes on from JAUTBZ010106091.1 coordinate 12,652, forward strand.
TGATCTGCAGTCTGGCACTAGCCAATGCCGATATCCTGATTTGTGAAATCTTAGGCACTAGCCAAGATGCTGATCATGAGTATTGAATGGTTTCGACAGCGATTGACGACTGGCCAGAACTGCAAGATGTTGGATTGTGCTGTCGTTGTTGGTCACAGTGATACTAACATGCTTTTGAGCTGGAAACACTTCCCGGTGAAATAGATATAATCTGATAAGGCACATGCCGAATAATATCACTACTCTGGAGTACCCATTGTCTTCCCTCGTACAGTTTGACTAATAATTCAAGGCAATCGTTAATAATTCAATGCACTGGCAATTGAGGGCCATTGATCGTGGCTTTGGCTGTTAATCATAAAATCTCAGCCGTGTCATCTATAGGTGAGATTGTATAGCCACCATTTCGACTGTTATGCGTACTTCATAAGTAATGTATAGCCATGATTGTTACGTTCAGAATTTTCCAATTTGAAATGTCGCAGTTAACATTATCCGAAGAAACATAAACGTGTTAAAAGAAAAAATATAACTGGTTGACGTAGGGAATATGAAATAGTTCGTCTACCTCCAGAAGAGATATCCACACATTATCATTAACATCAATAACAATGAAACAACGTGCATTTATGTGGGGGAAATATACTTATTATATTAGTATTTTACTAGAGCATTACTACAATTAAGGTTGGTAGATAGATGCAATGCATTTTCCAATGTTCTAAGCACAAGGGTAAGAAAGGTATAATTTTCATTACATGTACGGTATATATGGATTGACTTAACCGACTTGCAATCGGCGTATGGGCATAAATAAAGAGCAAATTGTATTAGTTGTGATTCAAATTGAAGAGTATACATGTAGATATACTGACTAAACATATTCTAAAGTCTTGCACGACAGGATGCATCTACTGAACAGCTTCATCTTTTTTCTAAGTGCGTCACCTGCAACTTGAAAATAGCACGTACGACGTTTTTACCATCCTCGACTATATTAACCGGGCGTCCAAGTTCATCACCTGCGACATAACATGTACAGTACTTTTAAGATTCTCGACTAAATTACCCTCTCAGCTCACGTGTAAATATATTAACGTAAATGTTCACACGAGCATTAAACTAATCCAATCAGAAAGACCGGAGGATGGTTATAGGCGTTTTCAGGAATAAATTGTTACCAGCGTGTACTTTAGTCCCGGGTAACCACGGCAACCAACAACCTAGTAATTTTAAGAGGCCGTGTCCTTATATCTATCTATCTATCTATCTATCTATCTATGCATACATAAGAACAAGACCTCTTAAAATTACTATAGTGATGACATGTAAATACATTAAAGGTGAAACCGGAGGAAAACATGTAGGAGACATGGCCGTTCGCATGTTATTGGTGTCGCATTTACGTCTAAAATCTAGTGGTCGCATTAAATTAGTAACGCATTAATTTCGTGATTTACAGTAATCTGAATCTGATTTGAAGATATCGTTTGTACCCTACATGCAGTTTCACGCAGGACTTTAATGTTCAAGTACTATTTCTTAAATGGGATCGATCTAATATATTAAAATGGTATTCTTAATTACCATATTGGTTCATTTTATATATTGACATATTCAGAAAAAAAGGCATTAAACCAAGAAATAGTATATAGTTAGTTTTGCGCATGATTAATTATTTGACACATACATTACGGGTTGATATACTAGCTAATGTCTTCACTATCAGTAATTAAAACATAATCTAAATGGATTTGTATTAGTTATAAAGCCGATGGATATATTTTTCTGAGACAAAATGGCATTTACGCCGACCTAAGAGTAATAGAAAGCCAACAGCGCCATCTTCAACATTGTAGTTCATGGCCATACCCTAGAATTCATACAGATCATGAGTGAACACTTTCAATGTGAAATGCAACATGATCAAATGCATTGCCGCTGTCTGTCCTACGACCGCAGCCATACTATTGATCACACATAATTAATTACTGTATCTTTATATCTGTTTTTCTCACGTATCAACATTTGATGGTTTTCCTAGAATAAACCTAAACTGGAAACTGATGATTTATTAGTCAATTTCAATATACACACCCGTATTTCCGGTTATCGATTTGTACTTCCGGAGAGGAGAGTAATTACATATCAGCGCATGATGAGTTTAATGGATTAAAAGGGTAGGAATGACCCTCCCACGTATACTTTATATGCGCCATGAAATGTCTCCTATCGTTTCTCGTACATCAGAATGTTTTAAGATATAGAACATAATGGACACGATATTTTATTAGCGATCGTAAACCTATATTAAGTATGGCTTATGGAAACGATTCGTATCCAAATCCTGTAGCCAACATTTGACAGAAACAAACTATACAAACATAAAACAATAAGTTATTTGTGTATATAGAAAACATAACCAACTGATACCATGTTCATTCCACGTAAATACAGAAAACATGTGTTTATATGTATCGTAAATATGAACGTGGAATACTAGTATCTCTTTAATGTCCTAAATAGTTTATGTTATGCACTAAACGGTCCTATAAAAATATATCAATACATGTAAAATATATATGTTTGTGTGATTCCCCAACACGTTTAATGAAGACGTGGACAAGCCACATTATGTGCCGCCTTCGCCGAGACATATACAGTTTGAGCTAAGCTATACGGAGAGGTCATTTCCATTAGAGTTCAAGGCTGCGTTAATCCTCAAATGATACGACAATGATCTCAAAAGTCTGGCCACAAGCCACTGAAGAGATTTGAATCATGTAACGCCGTGACGGGATTTATCCGTAGCGTTCCACATCCAGCGCGAGTCTTACATCTGCGATCCATTAAACGTGATTTTAGTCTCCGGAGGGTTCCCGTACAATTGACTCCGACGTCGTCACCGCATCGCGCGCACGTGAGTCGAGAAGGACCCATCCATTTACTTATTCCCTCAGTCTCATTGCAGTCAACTACGTTACTTCTGTACCTAGTTAAAACCCGAGTAGACCCCACCGCTGTACCGTAAACCCCCGCCTAGAGCGGTAGGATGTTGTCGCCGTGATACCATAGAGGACGTTGAGGAATTGTAGGAATACGAGGCTTTAGAATCCGTTCAGGCGACTAAAAGTCAAGGTGTTGCAAGTGGAAATCAATTATGAAAACCAGACTCGCGGGCGGGTTCAATGTTTTAAACAAGCTGAGGAGACGTGCGAGAATTAAGGTAAGACGTCTTTGCTGATGTAAATAGATCTATCCTAATATATCCTAATAATTATATCCTATCTACCCATCTGCCATTGCTAATGGCTCATGTAAGGAGGTCGTGTTCTATATGAGTTTGCCTCCCTCACCCACTTCTCATTGAGCTGAATATTAAACGTTATATGTCTGGAGACGCACATAGATGTAATACACACACCCCATTACAAGAGCATGGATTAGGTATCACCGATCTTAATTCATTCTAAATTAATATAAAGTAAACCAATCGTCAGCTGAGAATCAGGTTGTTCTAAGTCCATTTTTCGAAATAAATGATTTAGGTTTATTTTCTAATATTTAGGATATTAATCTACATTTGCCCAAAGTTGTAAATTATTGTTTTTTTTCGAAAAATCTATTTGTTCCATCTCCACTATTTAATAGAGACACATGGCCCCGGATTCATAGAACGGAAGTGAATGGACTTAGAACAACCTGGTTCTCAGCTGACGCAATGTTCTAATGCCTCCATTCCACACAGACCACGAATCCCACGAATTGCTACGAATTGATACATTTTAGGATTCGTAGTTAAATCGGAATCAGTTTGTATTTATTCGTAGTCAGTTCTTGCAATTCTTGAGCGATCGGGAATTCGTGTCAAAGGTTTTGAGCTGTTCAAAGTTTTGGCCACGAACTCCCGATTCCAAAACATCGTAGTTAATTCGTAACAAATTTGTAGTGCATTCTTAGG
>JAUTBZ010106202.1:0-16610 GCA_032361785.1 Lepetodrilus galriftensis
GAGAGAGAGAGAGAGAGAGAGAGAGAGAGAGAGAGAGAGAGAGAGAGAGAGAGAGAGAGAGAGAGAGAGAGAACAAATAAAACAAGTGATATGACGGGGGATGTCTTTCTTTTGTAGCCTGAGATCTAGGGCCTACAACAATGTTACATATTTCGTACTAGGTTCATGTTTGTGGTAATAATTATACATATATTTATATTTGCCTAAATTACGGTATTTAATCAGATCTAATCCATTGACTTTTATTTCTTGTGTGCGTACGTGGTGGTGACCGTCGTTGTGAACATCGTACATTTGTTAAATTTTACTGCTTGTTTAATGTGCATATAATTAATACCCATTAACATTTGATTAAAGTACATACCAATATTATATCAGGATACGGGTTCAGGAAACCGTCAAGGAAATCTACGATTGGGGTCCATGATATACATAAGAATCGTAAGAGGTTTGGAGATATAAACATTATATTCACGAATTTATGAAATATCATTCGACGGCACACGTGTACAATATTGTCGATAATTAAATAAACCATGCAGCTTAAACGAGTTATACCACTGTCGGTATGACGGACCCCCGGCGATCGCTCGCGTGTCGGTAATTAAATAACCCATGCAGAACCTTTATGCTGCTGATTGCTGCTGCTGCTACTGATTGCTGCTGTATCCATGTTTCTAGACTAGAACTAGAAATCGTTACCTATTAATATTGACATATCAAAATAATTGCACGTGTTTGACACTCTCTTACATATATTAATAGACAAATTATATATTTACACCTTCTTTAGACGGTACACATAATATGTATATGTATAATGAAATAATTGCGGTATCTTAGATTCTCAAATTTAAACTCATGGCTTGAATAAATTTAACTCAGCCCTTTGGTACGCGAGGAATCTATCCGGTTTTAGAAAATACGGACATACACACACACACACACACACACACACACACACACACACACACACACACACACACACACACACACACACACACACACACTCACTCACACACACACACACACACACACACACACACACACACACACACTCAACACACACACACACACACACACACACAAACAAACACACACACATGCATTCATCTGTGAGTGAGTGAGTGAATATGGAGTTTAACGTCGCTGCGGGTGCATTCATCTGCCATTGTCAAATATTTCATAAGCAACAATGATAACACAGATACTAATATCATATACAGACTGATTTGAGACATTATATGGAACTAAAAGTAATGATGCAGAAAATAGAAATGGATTACAAGGACAATGAGGGCTAGTCTCCATGCTAACACTGGATCTTCCGTGTAATACAACTCCATCAGACACATTGTTCTGCTCCAAGTTATCATGTCTAGGACTCCCTAGGACCCCCTGTCGCACACCACTGATTAGTATTGTTACTGATATCTGTATATGGTCTCTGCTGAAGCTAAGCTATCTCAGGCTTGGCTAATGTGTGCAGGAGGCTGAGTGACCCAGGCTACTTGCCTGTCAATCAAGTAGTAACCACACCCTCCCAAGCCTTCTGACTTTCCCCATCTCCCCTCCCAGCTTTTTGGTGATCACCTCCTCCCCACACCTCCACCCAAGGTATTCTCAGAGAGAGTGACACCCACAGCTATAGTTTGGCATGAACTGCATTGACACCCCTATTTCGTAGATTATCTCGGTAAATACATCATAGAATAAAAAACAAAAAAACCTCCATTTTCTTATTTCATTTGACCTAACCAAAATTGAAAAATTAAAAATATTGCACAGAGTATTGCCACACACACGCACACACATACACACACACACACACACACACACACACACACACTTACACACACAAAAACACACACACTGTGGCACACTCCGGACTGGGTGTAGTGAACGTAAGAGAATTCTCACAATCTCCCGGAAGCCCCACCTTCTCAAAGTACACGACTGAGAACTGCATGTGCTCATAGTTGATTTCGGGGAACTCCACCATCAGATACATGAAGTTGGAGTCACGCTTCTGTCGCTCGTTGATCATCTCAATCTCACGGAATGTCAGCCGATCCAGCCAATCAACTTTCACCATGTGACCATCGCGATGTCGCTTGCTCAGCTAGAGGCAGTGTAGAATTTATACAATATATTCCTTGTAATTGCCTCATGGAGAAGAACTTATATGATCACAGATTTCAATGATTGTTTAGCCTATCTTTGAATTATAAATAACAATTACATGTAAAATCACTTTATTACTAGAACAAAAATGCTTAGATCTTGCTCTGAGGAGCGAGATTCTATGTTAACCTTCAGAAAGTTAATGATCTAAACCTGAAAATCGGTTATGAGCATGTACATTCACCAATGAAAGCTTTTTGCTTCAAATTTAAATGAGAAATGTTTTAATAGTGTGCAAACTCATCGAATAACATTGCTTTTCTCAATGTTGGTATGCAAACTCATTGAATACTGTGTGCAATCATCAGATTTGATTGGAATGATGATATTTCATTGGTAACCCTAATTTGTGTGGAATGAACAATTGTTCACATGTATCTGTGTCATTAGCTCCAACATAGATTGTGTCTGTGAAGAAATAGATGGAACTGGGCCGAGTTTCTTCTCCTCAGCACCGGACCAATAACAGGTCATAGGTCAGGTATTCACCAACCTTGGCTAGTCTGCTCATTTGGTCGTTGGCGTCCCTGGTTTTCCCTGGCGTAGTGTTCTGTACTGAGTGATCTGCCAGAACTTTTGGCCAGACCTTCAGGTCATGCATCCCCTGACAGAACGTTCTGGAAGGAAAGGTTCCAGTCATAACACAACCTGAATGTCGACAGAAGTCTGTAAAAGCAGGCTATAAGGAACATCAAGATGTTATGGTTATTGTGGACACATAGTACCTACCCTCTCTTTCCGAACAGTGGAATTGTAGTTCCGCCGACAGGAACAGACTTGTTCGTGCCATAGATGTCCCAGATAGTCAGTGCTAACATTGCATTCCTCGGCAGGTCGCTGTATTTCACAGGAAGCTGGAGCCATTCGTTCCAACTGGAATAAAGAGGAATACAGAGGTTAATTGAAATATGAACAGAAGTATCTGTCTATTGCAAACGAAAAATACATTTCAAGGATTTCCCTGCATATTTGCAATAGGGAAAAATCACTGCCACTCATTCTACATGTTCTAGCTGAATTAAGACTTTTTATCATTACCTGTGTCAGCTGTGAATACAGTATTGTAGTTAATCATATGTAGATATTTGTTACGAGGAATTCTGAGAATTTCTGCTTACTTCCAGCGTGTACTGAACGACTTGTACGATGTGGAGACTTGGAGAGCGAGTGGGCGGCCGTCTGCACAGACCTGACACGTGACATACAGATCTGAACAGCCCTCGTGGTATGCGCCGGAGAATTTGAGCATGGGGTCGTCGAGGAGGTCCGTGTAGCTCGGACGTTCTCGCACACCCTCCAGGGTGCCGCTGGAAGTCAGTGACAGAAGCAGGAATTACTCAAGGGAATTTGCATAATCTAATTCAAGCTTCATATTTCAATGACAAGCATCATCACAAATGGGATAAAGATTCTTGCATTGGTGTTAACACAGTTGAATTCCACATTTACTCACTTGACACTAAGTTCATCTATCAGTTTATTTCGCCAGTGAACTTTTAGGCATGCATTCTTATTATATAATAGAGTTTGTCTTGCTTTGATCCTCATTCTTGAAAATGGCAGAAATAATGTAATCATTTTGTTTATACATTAATAATTATCATATTCATGCCAGTGCCTTAATAATAACAGTCACCACCTGTTTATGTGTTAGTCATTGGAAATTGTATTTATAAAATTGCCTAAAAACAATACTAGAAAATGGTCATAGGAAATAGTTGCAAGAATATTACAGGTTTACATTCTGCAGCGAACAGAGTTTACAGTATATATGCATGTATCTGAAAAAAGTAGACGTGTGTATCAGTATCAAATGACTGATTATCTATCTATAGGTGAATAGTTATTAGTCAGATTCCAGTGAGTCATTAATCAGCTGTTATTAACAGTGTTAATCCACATTTGTCCCATGCACCAAGTTAACAGTTCTGAATGGCCAACATATAATACTTATAACACTTAGCATTCATTGTATTCAATTGTCTTAATTCATATAATTCTAAAACTGTATTATTTTAACGAATATTTTAAAATATATGTATTTGTTTGTACATCTCTATCAGCTGACTATTTTTGATAATCCTTTGCTGTGGTCACCAGTCACAGAACATTTTGGACCCACCTCCCTGTACTGTTGCAGACGACAGTCCACAGTATCAACATAATTCATACACATAACACAGTTAAGAAACCACTCAATGCTAATATGATCAGTGTACTTACATCTTGACTTCAACATTGACATCCAAATCGCAGCTGTAAACATAGCAAAATCTTGTACTTGATTCCCCCATTTTAATATTGCGGAAGTAAACACATAGAAAGGGAGACCACTCCTAATTACTATCTGTAGATTTAATATATTAACTTCGTATATATACTTGAATGTAACAATATTAAATATATTTTAACATGAGTAGAATCTTTATTATTATTATTTAAAAAATTATAGTATGGCACTAAATGAGCGCCCGGGAATACATTTTTATTTCGTAAATGATATCCTAGGGCACTGGCTCGTTTTAGTGAAACCCACCATTTCTCCTACAACTTCCGCTTGACGTGTGTCTTGTGATACCAAAGTAACATGTTGGTGTGTGACCGTATGGACGGCTGATACTCATTCTTACATAACGTGTTGTGATCGTCTGGACTCAGAAATGAAGAATTCTACTGTTTTATCCATCTGTGTGTTTGTTTTTGTGGTTGGGTGGTCCGGTGCGGCTGTCGGCAAGACAGAAGTTAACAGAAAGTCGTTGCCAGACACGAAGCATGTCAAAAGTGACAAAACTGCAAACGCTGTACACAAAACAACAGCAGCAACGACGACAACAGCAGCATCCACAGTCGTTGGGAATACAGACACCAAGAATTCAAATGGCAATGAAACATGTGTTAATGGCACCAATTGTTCACCAGATAAAAATGGGTATTTTAATAATATTATGAAAAAAATAACAGAAAATAAGGCGATGTTGCTGAGGACTATGTATGTGTTGATAGGAGTAACTGGCATCGTGGTGCTGTACTTCGTCATGAGAGCGTGGAGGTGAGTATCACGCAAAACCATGTATCGTCGGCGTTGTAATTATTTTTACTCGCCCGCATAATGATACAAATAAGAAATGTTTGCAAACGATATGAATTCCTACTTGAACTTACTTGCCCTTAGGATACCTTTAAAAGCATTGGGAGAAATGGCCCTGGCAAATGTTAATTGCGAACCCTGCTATCGACTGATGAAACATAAATGCGAGATAGTCACTATGACCATAATACTCATAATACTAAAAGTGTGTATACATACAAAAATAAAGTCTTTGGAAGTTTGATTCTAAGTTAGAATACTAAATAAATTATAGCTGATAACACCCAGAATTAGTTGATAAAATGGTAGCAGTGTACATGTTGTAGGTAGAACTATTAGAAGTATGAGAATAAATGAATGTACACAAATGAGTGGTTACAACGGTGAAGAAAATACTTGAAAGCAGTTTCCTGTGATATTTAATAACGCGGCTCTACCCAGGTGTGATGATGTGGAATCTTATAGCGGCCACACACTAGCGATTTCCGTCGGTTTTCGATCGCCTAGTGTGCGTGTCTCCAAATATCAAAACATGCTAAATAGTGTACGACGAGACTAGTCACTAGAAATCGCAGTCGCCTGCCAGCACACACTTGTGATCGAAATTGCTAGTATGCGGCCAGCATGATTAGAAGCTTATATAATCTTCTTCACCAGTACAGGTGATCAATAATATGCCTAGAGTTTTCATGTCAGTCTGAGTGTTAAATGTATTCATAATTGTTCTAAAGTTTAACATGACATACTGTTACAGTAATTTATTATTTAATGAACATGATAAATAAATGGCAAAATTACCTACACCACTGGCCAACTCAAATTTTGAACATATTACTGATAAATATTTATTAAAATCATCTTTTCCGCATCCATTTTCCTGAAGCAGCATTCGTCGCAAATGGGTGAAAGATTCCTGCAGCGACGTTAAACTCCATATTCACTCACTCACTGAAGCACCATTTACAAAGGCAATACAAATTATTTAAATGTATGCAGTGGTTTCAGTAGAATTGGAAGTAGGTGGCAGAGAACCAATTTAAGTAAGAGGCAAAATATCATTAACAATATCATATATATGTTCACATGTATCTGATAATGACATTGATAACATGCATATATATTTCTCTCTAGAATGTCTCCACTAGTTCAGAGACGTGTAGTTAGAGACACGATGATCACAGTTGCCGTGGCTGTGACTGCCTGACCTATTTCTCGACTGTATTGTTGTAATTATGACTAACTGATATTTAATATAATTTGCATTCATTGTCTGCATAACTAGATACATATAAATGTTGGCATGGCAACAACTTTTGTCCTAATTATTTATAATTGCATCATGCATGAAAACTAATGTTTGTAATCATACATAGTGAGTGAGTATGGAGTTTAATGTCGCTGCAGGAATCTTTCACCCATTTGCGATGATTGTTTCAGATACATACTCTGGACTTAGTATTTGGTATTTAACCTGTTAAACAGTACTATGATAACTTGTAGTAGTATGCTTATTCATTTAGTACGTGCAATTTTCACTGTTGTAGTTTTAAGTTGACATTGCTGACTCATGTAGGCGTGTCACACGTGTCAATAGACTACAAATGTACACTTGATTGGAACTTTACTGTAATTATGGCAACAGGTTGGTTAATCATTATAATTAGGGTTGTATAACATAAGCAGCTGTTAACATGAAAAACCAGATAACATGTTATTATGTACAACAGGGCTAGAGATGGACTATCTGATGTCTAGATTAGTTGACAGTTACCTGTGTCAGTGTAACCAGAATGTATCAGCAAGATAGACAGATAATTAACACCATAACTATTTGTCGAGTACCGTATAGCCAACAGTTTCACCCACAAACACAATCTTCCACTTGTGACATTTTGTGTTTTAAAAACTGCCAACATGATAATGTCTTTGAAGTTACAGTACTATTTGTTGGTGTTTGAATTTCAAACATTTGATCACAGTATGTTTCAGTAATTTTTAGTGATATTGAGTTTTTGCATGTTTTGTCTTTGATTATTGATAATATTCATGCCAATCAAGTAGAAATTGACAATTCCCTTTTTTTGTCGATTAAAGCTCAGACCATCCTGGTTGGCAAATGTCATGAATGTGTCTCTGGGAAAGGTCATGAGCAGGTCATAATGCAGATGAATGACAGGTCTACTACTCAATAGATTGACCTTCAGGGAGGCATTACGGGTCAGTGTGGCCATTGTGTAGGGAGGTAATTTAGTTATTTCTGTTATCATCATTCATGGTTATTATTGTATATTGTCCACCTGAGAGACCTTCTGAACTACTGGGTACACTGGACCGAGCTGCTGGGTATGTCAGAGGATAGTGATGGTTGTCAGAGAACATTGATGGTTGTCAGGACATATATAGTTACCACTCAGATAACATGGATGGTTGTCAGAGGACATTGATGGTTGTCAGGACATATATAGTTGTCACTCAGATAACATTGATGGTTGTCAGAGGACATTCATGGTTGTTACTCAGAGGACATTGATGTTTGTCAGAGGATATTGATGGTTGTCACTCAGAGGACATTGATGGTTGTCAGATGACATTGATGGTTGTCAAAGAACATTGCATTGATGGTTGGCAGAGGACATTGGTTGGTATATGGCATTGATGATTGGCATATGACATTGATGTTTGGCATATGACATTGATGGTTGGCAGATGACATTATGGTTGGCAGAGGACATTTATGATTGGCAGATACATGCTTACATGTTGATTGTCTTTGAGATTATAATGTCCCAGTCTAGTCTATTTCCAATATTTTCTGCTACCCTGAAACTGCCCTTGACATGCTCGAGTGTTGTTCAGACCAGGTGGACACTGGATATACAAATGCTTTTTGACAGTTGAAATGAAATGAGTCAGTGAAAGGCCTTACCATAGAAATCTAGACTCATTATGTTGGGGAGATACATTGCATAGCTAGGAACTGTTTAGTCTTTAGATGAGGATACGGTCTGTGACACTAACTAGTAATAGAAGTGTGTCACAGCTGGTAGATTCATCACACATTGATAGGAATATATTATAGTAGCATTTGTCACATTCATATATCAGATTTAGCTAGATGGCAGATACACAACTTGTATTGATAATTTGATTGCAGCTGAAAAGTTAGTTGATATTTGTTGGTGTGACATGAACAAAGCGATCAGATTTATAAAATTTTATACTTTAAAAAGTGAATGTAATGTTCAATTTTCCACAGAACAATATTGCTACGACCTTCACAGTGTCTCAGCGTATGAACTGACCTGATCGTGTTCAGTCAAGTGTGAATGAGTGTGGAGTAATGCATGAATAGCGTGTGTCTACAGGTGTGACGGCAGGCGCCACACTTCTACCACATACAGTAACACATGTTAGGCTTCATCAGGCTCTTTATGTGACCTTCTTAATCTCCCCCTAGTTTAATAATCAGTTGACGGTCTAAGTGTAGTAATATGTTGGTCATGGGTGGTTCAACTTGGTTGGCTGAACTTGACAATGCAGATTGTTAGTTAATTAGAAGCTGATGCTGCAAGGTCTTAATTAACTCTCTCCACGCTGGAGGCAACTGGAGATGCCTTAGATAACAGTGCCTGTGCCTAATTCTGCAGGGAGAGGGTTAAAAGAAACTGACAAATTATACATTAACCACACAGCTAGAATATGTGGCATTTGTGATGATTATTTTGATTAATTAGTTTTCTCCCATATATTTGATGTTTTAAAGCTGAAAACACACACACACACACACACACACACACACACACACACACACACACACACACACACACACACACACACGTTTGCATGTATGCATAAATTGCATATAGACATTGTCCATACATTTCATTGTTCTTAATTTTCCTGCATTACATGTTTCTAAATCAAATGTGTAGACCTTTCTAATATCTTGGATGCTACTTCTGAAGGCAAAACTTGTGCATATTAAATAAAATAATATCACAGCTGCAGCACATGTTTTTATTGGATAATCCATATTGTATAATTGTACAAAAATGGCTGTAGCGTGACTCGACTTAACAGGATGTAATAAAACTCCCCATCGATTGCTGCGGAGTTCAGCTGTCCACAACATCATGTTTACACCTTCAGGAGAAGACTCACAACGCATTTCCCAAGAAAGTTCATTTTGAATGCATGAGAGAATACATGTAATTTGCAGTGCTTGTATTTTTCCAGTTGTGTATCATTTTATATCTATAAAACCGTTAACATAATTAAATTAAATTGAATTAAATTGGATTCAACTGTACCTGTGTATGCTATTAGTTACCAGCGTGATTTCTGGGGTGTACAGGTTTTTACAAGGTGAAATTTCTTGTAGGCCCTGAGTCTGTGAACAATGGTGAACGTATTAACATCCCAAATTCCATTTCAAATATCAAAATTGTTATTTTGTTCCCAGATAAATACTGTATATTTTGCTAAAGTTTTGAACTGTTATCAATATCATTCATTAATTTCCTAAGGGAGATCTGGTTTTATCTGGCAAGTCACACGTTTATTTTCTCCACCGCTTTCTCTGAGAGAAGTACACAGATACTGCTGATAATGGAATGTTCATATTTTCTGTGAACACGTTCCAGTTGGTTAGACTTTGATCTGATTAATAGTAATATAATCATATAAAATAACCATGATGACTAAAAATAGAAAATAATGGAAGTAATTGTACACTGTACTTGAATGAATGTTTTACTTAAGGTTGCTAGCCACTGGTTCCCTCCCGGTCTTTGTTCATGCTCACTGATCATGCTGATGGTTTATTCGACTCGTTCAGGACTTTACATCATCGCAAATTGGTGAAAGATTCCCGCAGCGACGTTAAACTCCATATATTCACTCACTCAGGACTTTACACCCTGCGGGTACATTGATTAGACTATTTGATGTGCCCACTGAGTACTAACATAATATATCGCAAGAATGTATTATTCACCTGTGTTAAGTTTAGTTATAATAGATATTATTTGGTCTAATAATCCAATTCTAAGTTTTTGTTTGACTTTAGCTAATACAAATTACACATTACATATTGCCTGCTGTTTGTGTCCACTTTTCACTCGAACAGTTAAGTTCTGGACACATTTCCTGGTCTTGTTCTGTGTCCCTGGGTACAGTTAATTACCTTCTCTGTAGGGATGTCTACAGGGGCTGTAGTAAATGTCTTTAACATGTTAAAGTTGCACATGCAATTATTCTATGGCAGTACCAAATCAGGGAACAATTCCAAAGAGGTTAGAGTTAAGATAACAATCGCGTCCAAGGCAAAGAAATAATATCGAAAGCTTCTCTCCTGCTGAGAAACAAGTAAGGAAGAAACCATGTAAAATACAGATTTTCAGTTACCATGGCTACAGATCATAAAAGGAATGCACTTAATATGAAATAAGATTATGTGCCTATATTTTCATCCAGAATAAACTTTTAAACATTTCTAATAGGACATTTATAAATTATTAAACAACGTAGCTCACAACTGTCTACAGTAGAGTACCTTTAAATTTTTAAACAGCCACAGCTAGATATATCTAATAGAAAATTAGCAACACTACGTTGGCCATTGATTGGTTGTTTTTATAGACTACTAGGACAGGTCACATGGTGGTTTTACTGTAGTTTTTTGATTACTGTTTATTTTTGTGTGGATCTGCATGGAATGTAAATGTCATGCTAATACTGTGTAGCAGTAGCCCAGATAAGGCGCATATCTGCATAATTTACACAGGAAAAACTGAGAAATACGCACAGATATTAAATCTGGCAGTGATGAAAACGCGTACATAATTGTTTAATTAAATGAGACTTTACCTGTAAGGTGAAGTTTGATTTCAATTCTCCGAGGCAACAGGGCAACATGGAACAAGGGAGATCACGTGAGATTACGTGTTAGGAATCTACATAATTATAAAATATGTAGACAGTATACAGTCGCGTGTATCGCATATTTATTTATTTAGTTAGTTTTTATAAATATGATACCTCATTTTACAGAGAATAAAGTTATAGATTGGGAGATGACAATTTTAAAATATGGACAGGTATGTTAATCTATGAATATCTTGATATTGTTTCTTCACACCTTTTTCTTTTCTTTTCAACTCTCACATTGACTACAGTATCAGACAATCCATTTTGGCCATATCCGACAAAAATCACATGTCTGATAGTAAATGGGTCCATCACCATGACGTTTATCTAGCTGAACTATGTTAAAAGAAAGCTACAACTGCTATTAAACGTTGCATAATACTCCCTAAATGAATTTCTGGGAGTATACCAGTTTCACAATATTTGAAAATACTCGTACTCCCTAAATCAAAATCAGGGAGTACCATACTCCCAGGTGTTTAAAAGTCCTTAATCTATTTCCCATTTAATTTATAATTTTATACTTTAATTTGATTGTCCTTAATTATACAAACACAGATCATTTTCAATTTTCATAATATTTAACAGCTACAAATTAATATGTTCACCTTTTCAAATTATTAGAGTAATTATGGTAGTAAATAATAATAATAACAAGTAACTGACTAGTAAGATGTGACCTAACACTGTTAGTAACAGTGACTGATGTACTTCCAGGTTACGGAGTCGTAGAAGGAAGGCACGGAAGTACGGGATCATCACGACCCCAGCCTCTGACCTGGAGATGGCGCCACTGGGACAGGGCGACGATGACGACGATGATGACGATATGACCGTGTTTGAAATGAACGGAAAGAGACGCAAATAATCAAGTCGGGAAAAGAAAAAAATAACAATACATGTAAGGATGTCATTGTGTTTATTCTGTAGTCATGAATGAGTTATGACCAGGATCCTGTGGTTAATATGTATTTGCATGCGACAGCCAGCTATCGGAGAAGTGAAAACATAGATGTTGTAAGTTTATCACTTGTATTGATCTTTCATCATAGTTTCTGTGTAGTTTTACAATCGACTTCATTCCACCTTGTCACACAGTATTAATCAGATTACATACATGCACTGACTGACATATATTTGCTTCCTTGTTAGTACTTTACATCCCATGTGTATATTTACAATTAATTCGTCGCAAATGGGTTTAAAGATTCCCGCAGCGACGTTAACCCTCTCCCTGCTGAAGGCTACCGGAAATGCCCTTATGAGCAGTGTTTTTGTCTAATCCAGCAGTGTTTTTGTCTAATCCAGCAGGGAGAAGGTTAAAGGCATAATATCACAGTCGATAGATCTGTATAATGAACAAACAAATTTCGATCTGAGACTAAAAACATACAACCCATGTTCAGATTGTCTATTGGGAGGTTGCCATGGAGATTTGTCAACCACACAGCGGTGGAAAGCTTTTTGGAAGTATAAACATGATTTTATGTATGTCAAGTGAACATACTTTGCAGTTATAGCTAAGAACTAGTCCAAAACAACCATAAACTCGATATTCACTTATTACAATGAAAGTTTTATTTTCACAGAAATGGATGAGATGACGACAGTGTTGTTGTGCCAGATGTCGGATCACAGTTCTCGTAATATTCATCATTGATTACATCATCAAGTAGGAGAGGCAGCCTCTTTTGAAGAATGCAGAAAATCATTGTACTATCTGACACTTTATTTGTATTTTTAATAGAGATTTTATTGACTCGTTCATCAAGACAATTTACATAATGGTCGGTACATTCAACATTTTCATATTTCATGTTTAGGTTTCTATAAGAATGTCCATTATCATAATTATGTTCACAGGAAGATGCAACAATCAACTCTTTTGTATGAATTAATTTTTACTATGTTAATGTAGTTAAATATAGGAATATATGGTAGATGATGATATTAATTAGTCTTGATAATTGTATTAACCAGTGTAGATGTTTGTTATAATATATATCTATGAGATTGTTAACCATATTAAGATTATATATATTAATCTTCTCCGTTCTTGATATTAATCTTCATTGGCCCTATGTTACGAGATATTTGGATGCCAATATCACGACTCGCGAGCCCCTCATTCTTACCACAAGTCTTGTATGTCCATAGCTAGAATCAGAGCGTAGAACTTTTCCAGATTCCAGTCTGTGGTATGGCCATACAAAGGAAGTATTTTGAATTTCGTCTGAGAGTATGGCTAGTCTAGATAAGCCACCTAACTGCTGATTCAGTGATTAACAACATTCTGTGAAATGTCTAGTTTAGAAATCTTCAAGTGTAGTAATTTAATTTGTAACATACCAAATTAAAAGTGCTTTAAAATTTACATGGAATAATATTTACAGATGTGTTGTGATGCGTGTTAATGAACAATTTGTGGAAAAACAAACAACTATTTTTCAGATGTTTTTAAACACCTTAACTTAAACCCTCATTGTGTGCACAATATTCAATACACTGTAGAGTTGTGTTGTCTTCCAACTATGGTAACACATGTAGGTTTCCAGATAGTGTATCGTCTTGTCTCAAAACAGTTTCTGTGTTAAATAATATATTTTGCCTATCCCTGAGTTAGCAGTATTGTGAATGTGGAGATTGTATATACCGTACTATACATATGTATCTCACACTAATCATCTATTGTCATCTGTATTCTATTCTTTGCTCAATACATTCAATTCTGTGTTACATACATCCATAGAAATGGCAGTCAGATACATGTATCATGGAATCTGTAATACATAACTGTTCTACATACAGCATTCTGCTATATTCCCCTTGCATTGTCTTCCCTTTAACAGTCCCATTGGCTAATAATAAAGCAGGCTTGAAATGTTATTCGTTTATAATTACATACCGGTATGCTTTTGTTAGGCATTTAAATTATTTGGTTATATGGATGATATGAAGATTATTAATTCCACAATTATTAATAGAAACTGTAAACAATGGACCATAGTATTTATCAAGAAATTTAGCTATCTTTACCTGTGCAAAGTATTGTCACTAAATACTTCTATCACAAATCAGACTAATAATACATAACTTGATACTTGATATCATCCTTTTGCCAATTTGTGTTACAGCTACTAGACTTAAAATAATTTCATGGAAGATTTTCAAAGATTTTCAAATGTAAATGTCTCGTATGGGTGAAATTTCAAATATTCCTGCAGCGATGTAGAGCACTAATTAATTAATTAATTCAGATGTAACAGTACAAGTTTTACCATCTATTAATACTACGGTATTAAAGAGAAATATATGTACCGGTTCTAAATGGTTGTGAATGTAGTGTATGGTATTTCTACATTATGGCTGGAGATGACCGCTATCATGTTGTCCAGTGAACAAACAGTCCAGTCTTTGGCCAGTCACATTCAATTACAATTGGTAGGATCTGCCCAAATTTAATCTTTTCACACAGAAATTCCTCTATATGTTAATTATTAATGTTGTATTGCACAAAATCTGCGTGATTCTGAAATGTGTGTACTGGTCTGATCATCACTCATATTTATGTACCATTTGTTGACATGTTTGATTTGTGTATGCATTCAGTAGAAACACTTTGAATGTAACAAATTTTAGAGAAAGATTTGTTAATCATCTATATTAGTTTAAAATATTTATTTTCTTGCTCTGTTTTGTCTCATGATACTTACAATCAGTTTATGAAATATATTTATGTGTAAATTATTATTGTTGTTATTATTAATAAAATGTTAAATAAGTCAAATTAATCCAGCTTTCTAATATTATCTATCAGCTTTTGAACGTTTTGGGAGCACAGTAAAATTGATTTTCTGTATCTCTCTTGGTTTTAGTTTGATTGATGTGATTATTTTTTTTATTGGGTTATTTCTGATTTTGGAATGATGCCACAATGATGTAGTCGATTGTAAATCCAATATGTTGATATTTTGTTAACGCTGACCCGATCTTTTATTTCATATATGTGATTTCATAAATTAAACCTCCAGAGCATTAATAATTGTAGCTGCAGTTCTGTAGCTAGAAGATGCCCCATTTACTATTATGCTATCTATTATTGGCACCCCTTAGTTACAGAGGAAGGCAGTAGTAGCCATCAAGACTGGGTTAATCACTAATTGTGGCATAAACACGGGCAGAACGCAATCCAGCTAGAAATAGATTGTTGATGCCTATTATTGCCTTGCTCTGTAGCTATAAGAGACTGTAAGGTGACACGAGATAGCCCGAGATTCATTCCATATCCGGTGACATAAACCGGTCAAACGCCTAAATGCGCTACACATTTGACGATATCTCATCGTGACCTCACATGAAAGCGTCACGATTCAGACGTCATTCATAGCAACCGTAGAAATTCTTCCTGTCACCGGAAATGACCCCGATGAGACTTATTGTCCCAATACAGTGGCCATAATAGATACCAAAATAGTAAACAGGGTATTTTCTAGCTACAGAACTGCAGCTATAAGTAATTGTTCCCCATGCTTTCTTGCATTATCTCCATGACCTAGTATTGTTACTGCTCAGATTGACTGTCCAGTATAATCTCACGTGCAATTCCTTTGTTTTATGTCCATTGAATCTTTGTTTTATTACTATGTCTCCTAGTCAATTTAATTAACATGTGATCTTCTGTTAAACCTCGATTACACTACTAGTATGTTGCGACAATCAGCAGAGATTGGTGGGTTTTTGTTTTGGGTTGAGATTATATAGTAGCTTATGCGAGATAATTTCCTTTAGCCGGCTAGGATTTCTAGCCGCTTTGTGCACGCATAAATAAGGGCGTTTTAGATTTTGTTGTCTGAGTACTCGGAGCACAAGGATTTATAAATAGAACTCTGCGGATGGTTGTTGAAGTGTGTGGTGACGTCATGAATTTATCCGGTAACGAGGATAATATAATCGAAAACGCCCAAGTAGTCTAGCCACCGGAAGTAACTGAAATGAGTGTGCTGGGCAAGACAAAAAAAACGCAGCTTATAACTCATATAGCTATGTACTGTAATGTACTACCGGCACCATGTCAGTTTGGCCGAGTCAGAAAAGCAGGAAGATTATTAGACCTTTGCTTGGTGAATGTTTGGTGTAATTGAAGATCAGATTTCAATTGGATTGTCTCCCCTTGTCAAGTAGTGAATAGTTTATATTAGTTGATGTGTTGTAGATCTAGTGAATTTTAGTTGCCTGTACGTTTGTATCTGTATCTGAAGCATAATGTATTATCAAGAATGTGCAATTCGTAGTGCTACAGTGCATACCGTGTAGCATCCTCAAAACCCAGGCTATTATGACTACACGCAACCTCCGTCAAATCTGTAGGCATAATAGCCTGAGGTTTGAGGATGACCGTGTAGTTAACCCT
>JAUTBZ010106313.1:0-16608 GCA_032361785.1 Lepetodrilus galriftensis
AGGGAACGCATAATGGTAACACTTTTAGTATAGGCAAATTCAAAGTGCCACCGTTAAACAACCCAATACGACACGTGCATGCACGTAAAATATGTTATTGCCCATGCATTTTCGCACGGGTTGAAAATGTCATTATAATTAATTTATTCAGTTTTGAGAAATACCACTTTATGTGTTCGTGTTTTAATATCAGTATCGTTCCCTTATTTTCTGACGGTAGTATATTATAGCCATGCTAATACATACTAGACTAGTAGAATAGATTATACCCCGGGCTCTTCCTACTGCGTGTGTCAATCATAGCTAGATTTATCACTGGTCGATGTTCATAAGCTTCGTTCAACCCGTGGCTATGATATATAGACCGTGAGTAAAAATGGCATTACTATAGTCTATGCATGTGACGATGGCAGGTTTAAGATTAATGTCCAACGTGTCATGGCTCATTATGGGTGATTTATTGTAACAATTAAAATTGTGAAATGCATAGTTAGATAGCATCTCTATTGATTTAACAGAAACAGAACTATAAAGGCATATATTTCAGCTAAATAATTATTTATTTTATTTTATAAATATTTTTATTACATATTTATGATACAAAAATGTGGAAGTAGGATCAGCTTATATAGAAACACAAGAAGCTGACGCAAATACAGGTGGTCTATGGACAAGACATGAGTGAACAACACTAAGGAAGTAGTGAAAGTAGGAAAGTAGTGAAAGTAGGAAAGTAGTGAATGTTGATAAATTGATAATTAAGATAAGAAAAAGTGGATGGTACCAGCGCATTTATAATTAAAGTTTTAGATAGAGCTATTCAGTTTGGCTAAATGAAACTCTACATGAGCGATGTAATGATAGCCTTGAATTGAGACTAGTTAAATATATATATCTTTTTTGTTGCTATCGTAATGTGATTTGAAAGTTTTTGAGCTGGGGGAAACCAAAAAGGATGTTGTATTCATTAAATATAATTTGTTTAGAGACAACGCTGTTTAACTTAGTTTGTAATTTGTTCCAAAAATAGTTTACGTGGTCATGTACAGCTTAGAAATAGGTGAATTAGACTTTAGTGATGAATTGTGAAACAGGTGATTACACCAAATAGGTTCAGAGAGAATGTCCTCAATAGTGTTATAATCTGGTTGCAGACGTTTATAGTAGGCCTAGAAACTCCAAAATGTTAACGTATATCAACAATCTGGTATAAATCTGCACCAAATTTAGGAATTTCTCAAAAGGGAACATTACAAGGATTTGGTGGATCTGTTTTTAACATGAAGCGACGTAGGGTGGAGAGTTTGGGGGATTTAATAAAGAAATCTACGTTTGTCATTCTTAAACCACCTTCTTCATAGCTTTTAGTTATGTGTGTGCGTTTAATTTTATCTTGTTCGTCATGCCATATGAATTTATAAAAGAAAATCTTATTTACTTCTTCAATAAAATTATTTGGAGGACTAGGAAGAGAAGTGAAAATATTGCATCAACTAGTGTTGATAATGCTAGAGTTTTAACCACACTAATTTTGCCAATTAGTGTACGACTTCTATTTCTCCATTGTGATAGTAATCTATTGATACTTTCAATCTTCTTTTTGGTATTGATTACCCATAAGCCCGTCAGATCAACATTGAGAGTAAGTCCTAATACATCAGAATTTCCTGTGTACCAATAATGGTTTGCTATGAATACCGTATGCGGCATTCAAGAGCATTCGACGGCATTTAATTAAAAAATGCGTTGACGATATATACGTGCAGTATTCACATATATCATGCATGATTAGATCGATAAATTATGGCATGTTATTCTAGTATTTGTTATAGATATCCCAGCTAGCAAAGCCGAGCTAAAACGACGTCGGGGGAAATGCCCTACGTTGGAATAAAGTACGTAGGAAAAACGCCTGTAGTTATTGAATTGATAGGTCATATGTATAGCCATACTAATGCATACTACTAGAATACATAGATTATACCCCGGGGGTAATAAAATGTACATACATTGTTTTTTTGTGAAATTGGTGGCAAGTTTATTTGAAGATAAAAAGGGATGAGTTTGATATGTTTTGAATTATCACGATAATTTAACGAAATTTTGCGTTGGCTCTACTGGGGACAGAAGAAGATTTCGAAAAACCAGTTATGCTTATGATAGTTGTATAACAAACAGTAATTATCACCATTCCGGGACCATGCAGTAATAAATGATAACGTGCTCTGAACCTTTTCAGTTACATTATTTTTATTGGAAGTATCAGATAAATATGTATGACTACATTGTTTCACCTTATAATATACCAATCATAATCACTGTTATTGGGCATTAGGGTTAAATGAACCCGTGGAAGTACCTTATTACCTAGGCATTAACGCTATTGCCTAATTTTCCTTATTGCCGCTAACATATATATTTGCTTAGATGCAGCATTGTGTTCATTACATAGTCATCGATTTATTGGAAGTTTTGAGAGAAAGAGCTGATAGAAATAATTTTGTTCCTCTAGTTCAGTTTTGAGGTGCTCATAGATCGATGTTAGAACTATGAGACTGGCCATTATTATTTCCTTAAATAAGTGTGTTGGCAGGTCACTTGTTACAAAAGCATGTTCTATGAAATTGCTATAATTATTGTCTCGTAAGAAACCTCCTGAAACCAAGCGGTCCATTTGGAAAAGGACATATAGTACGTTTTCATAGGAAATCAATTAATAGAATAACTGTCCAAGAAGAATCACATTTGGGCCTGATTTGCATCACAGTTCATTATGGTGTACTTGTATTATTAAATGCAATTATTATTATTATTATTATTATTATTACAAAGATTATGTTCAAAGATGGCACACAAGGGCGTACTATACAAATAGGGTAGACAACAAAGTTTATATAAATATGGATACGAATAAATAAGATGGTGGACAATAAAGTGTATGAAGAGGGTATGTGAAGTAAGTATACAAAGAATGTATACAGAAATAATCACCAGTGCAAATAAGTAATAGTTTAAAAAAGTATATAAAATCTTATATATATTTACTAGACTGATTGAATGACATACAAAGACATATTGATGTTCGTTCATTCAGCCATTACACACATTGTCAAAGTTACTGCGAGAATTGGTACATGACAAAAAGTGGCAACATTGGCATTCCGAGGAAAGGAAGCACGACTTTGCTTGCAGTGATGTCAACGTCCTCCATCAATACGAGAAGAATAAAAACTGACTTGGATGTAGGCGGGTAGCCATGGGCAACAATAGCAGAGAGCGGCAACCGCTTTAATTGGCCACTAATGATTTGAATTGAAAACCGCTCCAATGGTTTCACGCACTCGGCGTAGATTGAAGAGTGAAATGTAACAATTACAGAGGAGCACGACAAACCTGATTAGGTCTTGCTCAGACATTCTATCTGAGTTTTTCCTCAACTGTTGACTTGCTAAGCTAATACACAGTTACTGTTAGGAAATACACAGTGGGTGAAAACATTAGGATACTGGATATCGTTTCTTGATCCTCTCTTATCTACTACGAGACCATAACCACCATCGCAGCTGGTATTATTGCAGAGATTGAAGGCATTTACCAATTACAATACTGCTCATAATACCTACACAAACACCACCCACAAACTTTTACCACCACCCAAAATCTTTAAAACTGTCTACAAACCATTACCACTATCCACAAACCTTTACGACCATATAACCCACAAAATCTTACCATCATCCACAAAATTTTACAACACTCACAAACCATTAATATCTACAAATCTTCAGTCATTGACTCACAAACCATCAGCGCCCACTTAATTTCACCACAAACCATCACCACAGAACTTCACCACAAACCTTCACCACCGATGAACCTTTACCAACACAGGCCAACTTCAGCATCGATCCAATCCATCTCGATGGACCGATAACAGTTCATAGCCATCAGAGACAGTTTATACTGTTTACGCTACATGGGAATGCTACCAATAACCACCAAGTTATGAGTTTGAATCTCAGCAAGCTTTCTGTCTAGAACTAGATTTATTTTTTATTTCTAATGAAAACACACTTCATGTTACAGATTTGATGTGAAATTATCTGACAGATGTGGCTATAACCCCAGAAACAAACACATTCCCGGGATAATTTGGCGGAAAAGTGTCCTGACTGACATTAATGACGTCATTTCTGCAGGAGATTCGTGATAACATTGAGGAATATGTCACGGGGAACTGGACCCGTATATAAGTCATGCCACATGACAAACACGGGCATAATCTCCTCCCGTGTAGCAGCCATTCCCATATCCTGCTTGTCACAGAATCCATGCCAAATAATTAATTCCTTCCGTGTTCAGCAGAGGAGAGTGAGAGGAATGTTTACAAAAGGATTTGGTTAATTGTAAACTTAGAGGTAAATGCATTTTCGTATGTAAATGTTATCTTGTCAAGCTATTTCTATTTTAAGTACATTTCTATAGGCAAAGTATATGGATATTTCCAATGTAGCAAATTGAAATGAATGGAGATGCAGGTAATTTTGATTCAAATGACTGAGATTATTATCATCAAATGTTGTTATCTTAAACTGAATGCTATTTGATCACAAAATACACAAAATAACCATAAACATACTTTTATAATTAATTAGCTATGTATAATTAATGTTTGTTATTATCATTTGTGAACAACAACAATAATTCTTGATCAAATGTCCATATAAAGTATTAAAAAATGAATTGATTAAACTAAAAACTGCCAATGTACTACCGGTATTACAATATTAATAAAAAATGATTGAAGTTACTATTAAATACGTCTGGCATTCCTGTATTTCTTTTCAATCACCACGGTACGTCAACTCAATAAACAATTCTGCGAGACTTCAACAGAAGAGACAAGAAATGTTTCGTCAACTGGCAGGTTCAGACAACGCCATTACGACGAGATCCTTGAGTTAAAGGTGTATATCCCTCGCGCGATACGAGAATCCCACCAATCAATGACCTAATGTAAAGATTTGCTCTGAAAGTACACCAATGTCACCAGATGTCCACATTAACGGATCTTCTTTACCGTCGTTATCGTAATGGAAATAATCCACGAATCAAGAGCGAACCTTTTAGAGCATTTTGACAGTGGACAAAAAAGGAAAACAACGTTCTTCTGTGGGTGAGAATATTTTTAAAGGACTCGCATCCTGAATGTCTTGGGATCAAAAGATTTTCAATGACAAAGAATCTGTGTGGAGAGAAAAATGACAAAATCATTCTTCATGCTTCACAAATTCCAATTCCTGTTTTAAATTTTCCTGCTTCTTCATTGCTGGCTGGTGGAGAATCTGTATCTGATCTGCCCGCTATGACAGGCGTATTATAGCACGTATTCCCCATGGTCCTGACAGGCGTATTATACCATGTATTCCCCATGGTCCTGACAGGCGTATTATAGCACATATTTCTATAATTATTTGAGTGCATTGAACTGTTAGTGCTGTAGATCAAATAGATTTCGAAACCTCTTTGAGTAAGATTTCATGCTCAACTCAAAGTTTTGTTCACAAATCCCCATACAAAATTTGAGCCTGAGAATGAAATCCTACTCAAAATGTGTTTAAATCTCAGGGTCTAATTCCTAAGAATCTTGGAAATGGAAATCTGATAATTCAAAGCACATACTGGTTTTTCACGGTTTACGAGATTCATGGCCGCTTTTCCAATCTGTACACTATGGATAGTCACTAAGAATGTCTCTCAGTTAATAGATTAAACCATTTTAAAGGCATAAAGTTGACCTATCTGTTTATTCCAATATTTGAAACATATTTTGATGACAATTATTATGTATACACATTATTCAATAAATAAGTTTTTGTATTCTCAGATTCTTATAAACAATCCTATAAATCCTATAAACAATCCTATAAACAAGAGCTATTGCGACAAATTAACATCCCTTATATGATTACAATTGACAGGGTTCTCGTTAGTTCTGGTTTTGGAAATTACCTGGATACCATTTTCCTAAAGACAAACAGTGTTTATGGTGACAAGATCTGCCAATATCATTACCAGCTTATTTGAGGCTTGAAGGCATCCTGGCAATTTAGTAGCGATGCCTATATATGCAATGTTAATTGATTATTGGAAAACTCTGGAATGTATTAAATAAAAATACAGCATATTAGTATTATATTACAATATATAATATTAAATCACAATAGAGAATATGGCAAGAAAATGCAGATTACTATTTACTTTACAGAGTGTTCAATTTAACGTATTGTGTAGATATGTATACTAACAGTAAGATATCAGCTCCCGTATGTATGTCTATGTTCATCCTAAATGGAAACTTTCTCTATTGCTATGGTAGCTAATGGTGTTTATAGAATGGTGTATATTTCTGGTATATAAAAATGAATTACTGTCCAATATTGAAATGAATACACACTGCAATTGTCCTCCACGTTTTTCCTGTTTTCCCTTTGGTTTTAATTTTTTATCTATTTTGTTCGCGTTAGCTATTTTACATGCACGCTTCTCATGCATCAAGGGAAAGTACTTGTGCACTATTAAAGGTCAACATGATTCTTGTAAGGTCAAACATGCAACAGTACAAAACTTTAGACTTGGCCTTTCACACCCGATGTCCGATACAATCACCTCTGTAATCGATGCACTAACATCTTCTGTAATATGATCGCAACCTTTCCCAGTTAGTTCTGTTTTCCGTGTGATTGTAGTCGATCTCCATCGTATGCTGACCCCCCTTGACACTGCAACGCTACCTCTCTCCAGAACGCCCACAACACATTTGTGACACCGCCAAGTGGCATAACAGGAACACCACGTCTGAGACCAGGAAATTAATGAGATCCTTTAAAATACTTCATTGGAACCAAAAAAAAATGTAATGGAACATTTGACTTGTAGGCTAAAAGTATAAAACAACTTAAGGATTTGATTTTTTTCGCTGCTATTCGACTGATTGATAGGGCGAATTCCGTCCATTCGTTTTAACAAAAAGTGCGGAACATGAGATGGTTTGTGCGAGTTAAGAGGGCCTCAGAGCAGTATTGTACGGCTAAATGACAGATCAATATACTGTCCAAACAAAGTAAGTACGCGGAGGTTCAGCTTGAAGGCTCACGTTTATTCCTTTGTCATTAGAACATATTGTCATTAGAATACATTGTCACTATAGAACACATCGTCATTAGAAGACAGGTCATGAAATATTAAGATTGGATGGTGGTGCGTAAGGCTGGTATTGTTACAATGGAGTTTTGACCCATTGGTGTAGTCAGTAGTGTGTCAGATTGGACAATCTCTGATGAGTTTGAAGCCAATGGTGTAGACATGATAGTATGTCAGATTGGACAATCTCTGATGAGTTTGAAGCCAATGGTGTAGATATGATAGTATGTCAGATTGGACAATCTCTGATGAGTTTGAAGCCAATGGTGTAGACATGATAGCTCAGGTGATGGTATGTCAGAAATACCAGGATATATAAAGACACGCAATATAAGCTTTAAACCAAATGTGTTTGACACTGGTGGACATGATCGTTCTCCACAAAGAATACAAGTGATTTACTCATTCCAGTATTGACATGCAACCACAGCGGAGATAACACAAGGCCTGGCTTCAGTATTTAAATATATTCCTGTTGTTAGGCTGAGATATCCTATTGACAAGTGCCAGTGTGAAATGATGATCTGCCTATTCCAGTGTTCAGACATCTTGGCATCAGTCAGCTACACCTTCAGGAATAATGTACTTGTTCCAATACCTCCTCATTAGACATGTAAACTGGGGTCAGTTGTATGACCTTCGTATAATTATGTTTCCTAACTGTTCCAGTGAATTATGTAAATACAAGATTTCCTTTTGCTTTTTCTATAATTTCTCAATCTGCTTTCAGCGATAACCCAGACTGTTTTCTAGTATGGTTAGGTCATAGTGCACTTTAAACTCAGAATCCAATCCTACCGTCTGTCTGTATATCTGTCTGTATGTCTGTATCTAATAATAATAATAATGTGCACATTTATATCACGCCAAATCCATGCTTCAGTTTAGGGCAGGAGTAAACCCACAACATCCGTAGTGCTGAATATTGCAGTAAACCTGCGAGCACCGGCTGGTACTGACATACCAATGATGATATCTGCATTGCCACTCTACAGACAGCGCATCCTTTTGACATTGCATCAGAAAAGTAACTTTCGCGAATATTGATGCTTAACTCCAGGGACAGGATGTGAACTCGGGACCTTTGGCTCCGAAGTCCAAACATTCTACCACCGCGCTACCACCCGCCCCCTCATACTGGCTATCTCAGACGACTTACAGAGTGGTTATATTACTGAGCATGTCACACAAGAACTATCCGTGTCACATTAGATCTCTCCATGTTCGTCGTACTTCATCCAGGTTGTGACGTTGTTTAGTTACGTGTACGTTCATATGGACACGAGGTGGTGCTTATCCAGTAAACTATCTACCACGCCAACGTCGCAAAGATCTATCAGAGTGGCAATGGCAAAGATCTATCTTTCCATAGAAATACAGTTACACTGAACGGTGAGTCAAGAAAGGCCCAATAAACTGCCAGTCGATGGAGCAAGAAGTCTTAGTCATGGCAGCGAATGACAGAGAACTACTGGCTTATTAGTAGAAACGCCAATTCCATTACCTACATTTCACTCTGGAAATTTGAAGTAATTTCGGCCACATGTAGGCGTACAGATCAATGTCAATATGAATACCGACCTCCGTCCCTACCATTGGACTTTTTCATTAACCGCAGAAAGAGGATAACCTTTCCCCCTCCCACAATGCATCGGGTTACCACGCTGGGGTAACATCTTGTTAGTTAGTTCTCCATCGTTACCAAGAGAAATTAGTCCAAATTGTATTCCCCAAAAGAACACTTCTCGTCTCAGATTACCCCTAATTTGATTACGTAAACCTACGGAAGACGTCGACTTGGTGTAGCACTTCTTCCTACTCATCTCAAGGTGGTGGACTACTTCCCTACAACTCATGAGTCACACCCGATACATAATGAGTATGCAAATTGAGGATTATCCCCCTTGATTAGGTGATTAGCTTGGGCAGAGGGCATGTGAAGGTCACAAATCCACTAGATACAAAGATCACCGGTGAAGATCTGATTGCTTCCATCAACAATCTCCTCCGCGGAACCTGTCTACATCTCTGGACACCTCTAAAGATCATTTGTCAACTTTGTTTCCGCTGGATTAATCGGCTCAATCCTGCACGTTTGTCCTCAGCGTGAAGTAAGTTAAGCCTGCCATCAAATATTAACTAATTAATTCATTCTATTAGATTGTATTTGTTTTTAAATCGGTTAAAGTTATAATGCTATTAAATGCTGGTGGCAAGTTTCTTACCACAGCTAATAGGTCATGTCCAATGTTGTTATTTGTTTTCTTTGTGTTTGTGGTAATTTGGTTGTTTAGAGCTGCTTACGATGATGTCGGGACTGCTTACAGCCAGAAGAAACCAGCAGCACCTGCAACACCAGCAACACCAGCAACACTAGCAACACCAGCAACACCTGCTGCCTTGGCTTCATCGTACGAGGACCTACTACCCACATCAAATTTGCAAAACAATCAAATGCAATAGAATAGTTTTTAAAAGTCTCTATCAAGCAACCACACCTGCATATACCACACCTACCGGTACCATCAAACCCACCCACCATCATTCCCAGGGATACAAGTCATCCCACAGGATCAGGAATATATACTGTACATGAGTGGGTGAGTGGGTGTGTTTCACTTTAACATCTTCAGTGTATTTTTAAAGTTTTTATTTCACTTTGCGTTAAATATCCAAGTCATTTTTGCTTCGCTAAAGTAAAAGTGACACAGCGAGTTCTAATGTGACATAATTGAGAACTTAACTAGTCTGCAAGTCATCATGGTGTGACGTCATGGTGTGACATTATTGAGAATTTAACTAGTCTGCAAGTCATCATGTTGTCTCACTGTAAACATTCGCGTGATTCCACCCACCTACAAAGACGCCATGCAAAATATCCATTCTGATATTTGGCGAAATTATTCAATATCATGTGTAAAGCTTCTCATTGAATTAGTCCGACAATGGCGTTAGCTGTTTTCATTTGCTGAAAACTAATTAGGTTTGTATATCGATGCTAGCAAGGTGTGATCATTCACAAAACCTGGACCTGTATGAGGAGGTGCACGGACATGAACTTTGTTTTTGGATTGCCAGAGGATTTCTTTTAGTTCTGTTCAGTAGTTGAGTAACGGTGAACTCTCACGGTGCGATCTGTAGCAACAACTTGTATTAGGGATGCATGAGAACAATCAAATTGACATGTTGATCGTGATGTATTCTATTGTTCTCATGCATCGATAATACAAGTTGTTGCTACAAATCACACCATGAGAGTCGACCTAAAGACACATTATAACCAATGTTTCAGTTAGTTGTGTAATAACCAATGTTTCAGTTAGTCGTGTAATAACCAATGTTTCAGTTACTATTGAAATAACCAATGGTTCAGTTAATTCTGTCATAGCCAATATTTACGTTAATTCTGTTATGAGCAAACATTTTATTCAGTTAGTTATATTATAACCAATTGTTCTGTTAGTGTTTTATTAAGCAATGTTTCAATTAGTTCTGTTAACTTATAATCAAGGTTTTAGTTATTTCCATTACAACTAATTGTTCAGTTAGTTTGTTATAACCAATTTTTCAGTTAGTTCTGTTATAACCAATGTTTCAGTTAGTTCTGTTATAACCAATGTTTAAGTTAGTTCTGTTATAACCAATAGTTCAGTTATCTATATTACAGCCAATGGTTTAATACTTCCTGGTCTGTTGGGTGGCAACCAGTGTAGACGAATTACCAATGCATTAGTTATGGCGAGGAAAGAGTTAATTATGGACCATGTAAAGCTGAACTAACGAAGATAAGTACGAAGATTAGTGCACATTAATGGCTATCAGCAATAACTCACAAAATACTGCAACTTTCCGTGATCAACGCCATCAGAATTAAACACTCGTGAAGTTCAATGACGTATCTTGTTTTCAACGTCTCATAAATTTTCACTCAGGTGTGAAAGCAGATATACAGTCAGGTAACGCAACAGTCTTGGTTTTGGAAGCGCAGTCAGCATAAATAAAGTGTTAATAGCGGAGATTTACATAACGGCCGCATAACGTCCACTGCATTGGAGAAGTTGCATCAAGGAGCTTCATTAAAAGAGATTTTGTGAGGACATTAAACGTTGGCTTCATGCAAACAACAACTTAGTAGGCCGTTACTTGCAGTTTTTTCTAATATACAACAAGCAGCCAGGCAATAACTATCTTTAATAGTGGTAGTTAATATTACTCTGGAATTTGTGCTTGTAATTTCTGTGTTTAGTCCTGTGAACTTTGTGTGTAGTTTCTATTCAGTCTTTGTATTCAATTTATGAAGGTTATGTGAAGGCAAATTGTGCACAAATTTGGTGAACAATTACGATGAGTAATGAATAGTAGTAGTGAATACGTATAATCTGTGCATAATCACTATGATTAACCACAGTATATTACCGCTAGGAATAACTAGTATAGTATATTATTTATTATAACCATACATATGTCCTGTTAATACCCACTGTGTAATACCACTGTGAACAACAAACTTGTGTACATATATTCACCAAATCAATGCCGACATGTGTTACATATCATTATCCTAGTCAATGGATCCATGTGCACTTATTTCAGCTCAACTCCCTGGGGAATATGCAACATAAACTGTCATTTTCTAGTGCAAGAAGGTTAGCCATTCACATTGTCATGTCATCATAACAGGGTGTCCATTTCCAGCTAGGCACACAGGGGAATGTTCAAACTATTAATACGTATAATATTGTAAAATACTAGAGACAAAGTAGCTTGTGCATAGATAGTAGATTATCGTGGACTATTGGAACAGGCTGTCTACATGTTGTTATGTTGTCACAATGGATACCGTATGTATACAGTGATTTGTTGCCTAACGTAGCAAGGGGGCTCTTTCACCCATAATAGCAATAACTGGATGACTATTTACTTGTACTTAGCAGCACGTCCATTAACTCCTTCAATTGTCTACATGGACAGATATCTGGGTATCGTTTCTCGAAGCTCTCTTAGCCGCTAAGGGACCATAGCACTCTCTTAGTAGCGTATTAGCTATCAGCAAAGAGAGTGCTATGGTCCCTTAGCGGCTAAGAGAGCTTCGAGAAACGATACCATGGACGTTAATGAAGGGATTATCTAATGTATTGTTTAAGTGATTTACACATCCAACTGAGTCCAAATCCAATGATGTAGATATACCGGCAGATTAGGAGGAACATAATCTGTCACGATACTTCAATTAGATGGAAACCCACTGGCCCGTATAATGATACAAATAACAAATGTTTACAAAAAAACCATGAATTTCTACTGGCCCTTAGGATACCTTTAGCGTTGGGAGAAGGCCTGGCCAGCGGGCCAGAAGTAATTTCGAACACTGGTAATGATAATAGAATTAGTATCATAAAAAAAACCATATACTATTAATTAAAAAAAGTATTATAATGAAGTTATCTGTAATTCTGTATTTAACTATTTAGTAATATTATAAGCATTGCCAAGTTATTTTTTATAAAGAAATGTGTGTACAATTCACCCAGAATTATTTTTTAAAGTAAAACAACCAAAAACTAAATTCTGTCACTTTCTACTCAGAAGCAGATCATAGCTAAACAAATTTGATTCAGGCATGAATGCTGATCATCAACATTCCACGTTCCTCGTAATAACAAACTAGTCCGTAGCATCATAGTTGAATAACAAAATTAAAAACCAAGATATAATATAAAAAAGATGCCTTAGCCAACAACGTTATATAACAATTATTGCCAGAAACACAGAATTAGCAAGAATAAATTAGTTTAGAAAGTCAGTAAATAATGGTATATTATAAATAAATATGTTTTTTGATGGTGTAACCAAAACAAAAGAAGCACAAATTTAATATTTCTGATTCAAAAATATTAGTAGCATTTAAGAAAAATAAAACATATACATCAGAATGAAGTTCAAAAGAATGTATATGATGTATATTCTGCCTGTAGACTGTGGACAAAATAGTCGTCAGGGTGCACAGTATTGGATCATACATCACTACTCTTACCCAGACTGGGAATAATTACAATATTATACCATCTGACAAGCACTGCAATATTTCGCAACATGTCATATCATATTAATAAACATCACAATGAAGGCCACAATTGCAGCAGACTTTTAACAGATCCACAGGGAGAACGGGCAAATGAAATTAAAGCATTATACTCACTGATGGCGAGGCTTGTTTACACTTGATGATGTCGTCTGGACAGCGAGTTAGTCGTGATTCTGTCTCCACAGAGGAAGTCGTCAGAACACAGGAAGTGGTGGATATCGGCAGGATTCGTACAAAGCTGTCAGAAAGTGGAGCTGGTAATGTCACCAATATATTGGAATTTATTGAATGAGAGTGTCACTAATTCTTGTCCAAAATGTTGTTGTCTACAGTGAGTCCATCCACGAGATGTTCTTGTACTCAGCTTGTGTAAACACAGTCAGATTGTCTGTCAATTACCTTAGCCTCACTCAAATGGATTTCAAATGCAAACTTTTCAAAAGTCTTCACCTTTATAAATTGCTTTTCAATAGTAAAGGAGGTGAGGGAAAGTGCACTAAAACCACACCTCTTCTCAATACTCCTCCAATCAAAGCACCCAGTCTCTGTGATTCCATATATATGCCCCTATCGAAATCTCTGATCTCACGCTACTATTATTGAACAAGCTGATAATGGTAGTGTGGCTGTCTACGCATCGCATGCCTGTATCACCCGGGCATCATATTGCCCACTGAGCTGGTGTATATTGAGCCATATCCCACACCATCTGCTAGGACCGGTCTGGTAGCGCTGGTGTTAAAGGGGCAGCGACTCTCGGCGTCGCTCAGTGGTTAATATCAATACTGAGTCTGCTCAGCGGGACCTGGCCTGTGTGTGAGGGAAGCTGCAGCGGTCGGGGCAGAGATAGCGGAGCGGGGAGGTGTGGACCACTTGTCAACGGAAGCAGTGGCCGTCGCCGCCTCCACAGGTAACCACAGTATCCGGTATCCTCAGGTGGGCAAAGGTGGGTGCTGGCGGATCGACCACCTGTGGGTGCTAGTGGACCACCTGCGGGCAAGTCTTGAGGATCTCGCACCAATGTTTTATCACTGCACCGTCTTGAAATATCCAGTTGCTGGTCAGTCTGTTCATTTAATAGTCACTGGTGGCAGAACAAGTTATTGAGTCTCGTCAAGATGTCGGATGGAATTAGTATTGGTTGATCACTCTCTGGTCATCCAGTGGTCACCACTCGGATCTGGACATTGGATCCGGTCAGTGGAATCATAGAAGTTACCTTCCCTCCAGTTATCTATCAAGATAACCTTGTTACAGAACTACTCCAGAATCTGTGACAACTCGCAGTCAATCAAATAAATTTCAAAAGCTGACATCCTTGACCTATATCTGACATCCTTGACCTAGTTCTCTGCTGTGAGGAGCTACATCAGATCAAGTCATCAAACAATCGTCACTTGGACAATTTCCATATCACATCCCAGTTGATCGTATATCATCCCAGTTAATTCTGATATCACACCCTGGGTTAATTCAGATATCACATCCCAAATATAATAACTGTTAGAATATTTTGTTGGATTTTATCCATTCCTCAGCCGTTCTCATGGATTTCATTGGTCAAGTAATATTCTAATAGTAAAATTCTATCTTCAACAATGGAAAGTTGGTGTTTTGTCTCTTATTTCATCAATAAAGCCAATTATCTTAATGAAAATATTATATTGAATCCAAACTAGACATGGTCTTCAAACATTTCCAAAATTAGGAAAGTTAATAAATAGTCGATATGGTGTTCCATTAACTAACGAGCTATAGTAAACCACGACGCCTTGCTTGAAGTGTTAGGACGCTCAGATAGCAACAGGAGTCAAACATCAGGTAATGCAGTTAGCCGAACACTTTTGTATCCGCTTGTAGCCAGCATACCAAGGACATATAAACACGTATTTCAATAGCGACTATTGCTGCATATCACGCAGCATGTGATATTGTTGTATATTCACGGATGCACACATGGTCGGTGATAGTTCTCGTGCGTCTCCTAACTAGAGAAATTGTCCGTTACCATAGAAATATTCCTACAGCAACATGGGAATCGGCTTCTAAATGATGTGGTGTATTTCTCCAGTCGTGTGGCTTGTTTTCTTTGAGACTCAAGACAGACGGCAACCAATGATATCTGAAAATAGAAATACACGTCATTAATTTGTGTATATTTTTTTGTTGTGGAATATCATTTATATGCATACAATCAGATACATAATCACCATACTCTAGTTGCCTTTTAATATTTTTATCTTCTATCATGGACATATGAATATTTTTTGAGCCGCATTTCTTTCATACGTTAAACACGAGTTACACTTATGGTCACAAAGTTCAGATTCTCGAGGCGATTTAATTATTTGTCAGTATGTCAAGACAAACAAATCAACATCTATAAAATCCCATCAAGATACTGGATGTGACATTGTTATTTCAGTCACATACCAGGCTTGCCCACAGCTTAGCGGATGATCCAGTCAACTTGTCCCACCAGGAAAACAACAAAACATATTCACGCATTCAAATTTTGTTTATATGGAGTCGCTGACCTGAGGGGAAAGTTGAGCATATCTTCCGCTAACAAGCAAGAGTTCCAGGTTTCAAATAAACGATTCTCGCAGAAGTACCATGGAATTCCCCTAGATCAATAAAACGCTTCGGGTGGCATATAGAAGAAATTATACATATACAAAGTCAAAAATACCCTTTAAGCATCAAATTTAAATTATTCAGATACAAAACATGTGTCCACAAGTATATTCAATCCAACCTCTCATCAATAAAACAATTAATTAACCTTGTATAAATCAAACAAAAGCATGACAGATTTCAAATACATGTACTATTAACTTTGAATGAATAAATTGATTAGTGCTTAGAGTCACAGCAGGAAGATTTCACCCATGCACGATAAACTATTACCGTAATGTTGAAGTATTACTTTTATGAGTTTTCAAACTAAACCCTATAAAAGTCAATGTTCAGATGTGATTCGGCCTTCAGTCACAGATGTCCAATTACTAATGTTGACAGTATCACATACAATATCAAGGACATAGATATAGTATGAATAGGATTTTTTGTTTAACGTTCTGCAAGCTGTGTTAAACATTAAAGGCATAATAGCACAGTTGATTGACCTGTATAATGGAAAACGAATTTTGATCTGAAACTAATTACGTTTGATTTATCCACCTCAAAGTTGTTATTTACTGATGTACTTAGTCTCCAGTAGTCAATAATTATAAAAATATGAATGTTTTATATGAATATAGGGAACGTTCCGCTATTTATCTTGTCTTAGATGCATCAACTGAACTATGAAGGATTTG
>JAUTBZ010106424.1:0-16608 GCA_032361785.1 Lepetodrilus galriftensis
TAGCAAGGGATCCGGTTATCTGACGTCCGGTTATACGGGGGTCGACTGTACTAGTAGACATGTCATAGAACTGATGACTTCAGTGTGATAGGTTACAACATCAGCCCAGATCAGTAGTATATCTTGATGATTTGATCCCTGGTCGCATCATGTCTAAATATGTGACCTGTCTTCCCCTGCTTGGCACTGTGTATCAGTGTGTACATGGGGTATTCATATTCTATCTGTGGCAAATGAAATAATCTGGAAAGCAGCTATAAGCATAGCGGCCAATCCAATTCAAATCAGATTTTGTTTCACTCCTTAAAAGCAATCATATATATTTTTATAACTATTGAGTTATATAAATATTAAAATATTGATAACTAGCGAGACATGTAGAATAAGTAACTGGTTGTATAAAGTGTACCGGTAGTTAAAACAAAATGCATGTATTTTTAGGTAAAACCTTGCTAGACCACTATATAGTACATTATTATATGTCAAACATCTGTGATAAGTATGCCTTTAAACATTTTGATATCCTTTTCCGCAACTTTTCCGATGTTAGGAGTTCCAAAAGCTATGACTAAGTTAGATGCTGATATAAGAAGCGATGACATCTTCGTGAAATGCTTGTTCCGGGGTGATAACAAGGACTGGTTTAGGGGCTCCCAACTAGTTATATACATCCCGTGGCCTAGACAAGATGAATTCCTCGCTGCTCATGCTGAACAAGTCCAGTTGACGTGGATGTGGGTCCTCATCAGGCAAACGTCCTTCCATCACAATGCACTCTACACAGTAAGGTATTTTACGACAGGTTTATTGCAGTAAAATCTTCAGACCGGCAAGCATGTTTAGTACAAGTTTCAATAGCTGAATCCAGGATTCAGAATAAATATAGCGTGCCGACAGTTACTCTATACAATACTGGCGGTACACGACACTTCCCCCTACCCCAACCCTCCCCTCACTCCCGAGTCTGGTCTGTGCAGTAAGTAGAAACAATACGGTATATAGCTGTACAAGATCTTAACCCCCCTACCCCCACCCCCATTCCCAACCCTAGTACACTCGCCCACAAACACTCATTCTGGAGGAATTGACAAAACAATCATCACATGAAATACATTTAGCAGGAATCCAGTAAAAGCAAAGGACACAGCGCATCTCCTTGCATCAAACATTTGTTAATTCAGCAACCACGCTCAAATAACATTCCTCCATTGTATTTTGTTCACATCATTAGACTAGATCTAAATGACAATACAACGGGCATTTTGTTCATTAGATTCCCACAAAGCCATATTTGCATTTATATAGAGATTATTATGAGTAAAAAGTGTAAAAATGGCCAAAGATTTGAAGAAAGAAAAAACTGTATGATCATGATATTGTTGCACTAGGAACTGGCCTCAACGTAAGTGTCACAAGTGGCTATTTACGTATGCGAAATGCATGATGACGAAATAGCAAATAGCCTGTGATTTCCAAAACTTCAACAGCAACAATAAAAAAAATTAAATAGCTACATTTTAGATAGAATATTTCATATTTACGGAAGAAACTCAAAATAATTGTCCCTAAGATATGTAAAAATGTGTAATAACAAAATATATAAATTTAGAATATGACTATACAGACTTTCTAGAAATATATTAAAAATCTATGCTATGTTGATACACCTGAAACCAGATATGATCTTTACATCAACCTCCACACATCTTAGTTAATGAGTATTATTTGATAATGATATCATATATATCACCAATATTGAAAGTTTTCAGGTAAACATTGTATAGGATTAGCCATATAGAGAAACTTAAATGACTTTATACAATATATTATTACATTATATAATGATGTATCTACCGTGTACTATTCTCATTGCTAGTAAATCATGATGGATAATAACGCATCTCTCAAGAATGGTCTTCAAATAGTATGAGACAAAATTGAATATTTAATACTACAACAAATCATGTCTTTGAATATTATTTTTTTAATACATTTGTATGGACATGTCTTCGTTCACACAAATTGTGTTATTTTATAAAAAGTAGATCTTTCAAGACCAAGATGACATTAGTGCTACGAATTCTCACAACTGTATCACATACATTTACCCTTTGTTGACCGAAGCACTCGGGTCTACTTCAGTGCACTTAGAAATAATACACAGGCTAACAGATTAAAATTAACTGGGCCACCTAGTTCTCAGCAATTGGAATTGAACATACTGATTGGTCCAAGGTGACATTAGTTTTAACCTTAGTCCTGCTGGGGACAATCACACATGCCCAATGGAGAAATGCTTGTGATTGGCCCAGCAGGGCGAGGGTTAAATAAAAATACAACATCTGGGTATTGGTGCCGCATCGACGAATAGATAAACACTGGCAGCATGTACAATATATCACAAGGTTTTACTCTGTCAACACCACACTTGCATGGGCATGGCATTCTGTACATACAGCAAACACATGTTTTAAAATAATATTAAATTGTTATACACATATATATATATACACATAAATGCATGCACATTTCACAGTAAACTTCAATGAAAAAATGTTTCAACCTTATGAAAATGTTTCTTACAAAACATATGAAAGTTTGCCTTTAAACGATTATGGTGTACATTGCACAAACTGACCTAAACAAAAGTGGCTTTACAGAATCCTCTAGTACAGAATCCTCTAGTACAGAATCTTCAAGTACAGAATCTTCAAGTACAGAATCCTCTAGTACAGAATCCTCTAGTACAGAATCTTCAAGTACAGAATCCTCTAGTACAGAATCCTCTAGTACAGAATCCTCTAGTATCATGGATCCTTGAGGTAAGCTGTTTTTCAATTGTCTAAAAGCCAGGCTTCAGCATATTTGATTGTAAGGAATCCTAGCACTAGATTTATTTCATAAATGAAAATAGACTCCTTTGCCGAAACAATCCAGAAAGTAAATCAGTTTTCTGCATGTTTGACAAATATTAATTTTGATTGACTGTGGCATGAATGCTTTCTTTAAAAAAAAAGGAAAGTTAAAATTTAACCGCACAACCACAAGGAATGTCTATTATGGAATAAGCACATATACATAAATATTCTGTATAAACCAGAATGTGCACGCAGACACCTACATATGATATGCAATCCATGATCTGGGCTCACAAACCCAGACCCATACAATAACATTTCATTCCTCACTCACTCCCAGT
The DNA here is from genome assembly GCA_032361785.1 of Lepetodrilus galriftensis. NCBI lineage: Eukaryota > Metazoa > Mollusca > Gastropoda > Lepetellida > Lepetodrilidae > Lepetodrilus > Lepetodrilus galriftensis. Next base: position 3,200 of record JAUTBZ010106424.1, read on the forward strand.
TACATGTCATATTTACTTCGGATTTTGTGCAAGATGTCAAAATAAGAAATTCAACTGCACGCCAATGAGATACATGCAAAGCTTTGCCGTTACGTATTTCGCGTAAATAGATTTTAGACCTGTAATGCATCTTTTGTAAGGACCAGCTTATACGAGACTGACGCTAACACGATATTTGGTGAAGAGTAGACAGGACTAGAGTACAACATAACTGGTGGTGAATATGGTGGTTAGCGTGATCCACACAGCGAGTGGTAGCCGCAGTACAAACACGGAAATCCACGGAGATTATCACAACACTGTAGCTTAACTGGAGACTGGAGGAGAATGCAGTTGCTATAGTTACAACTGTACGCCTGGTTCCCATAGAAACAAAAGTCATGGTTACCATGGACACAACATGTTATCTCCAGTACATGTAACAATCAATATATCCACATATTAGAATAATGAACAAGCACTTATATATTCAATCATGGTATTCAAACTATGTCATAGTGTAAACCTGGGGGTTCACAATCTTGTGGTGTGGATCAAGTTATGGCAGCAAATATTCCACTCGTAGAAAGTTATGGCAGCGAACTTTTCCATTTCCTTTCATATAACTTATTTGCATATCCTACAAGCATTCCTAGCTCTAATTAGCAGCAATATATACAAATGTAGCCACTTAATTAACTACACAGCTGTACATATTCACAGATAGTTAACAGGTCTTATTGCACTCAGTGGAGGTCATTGGAGGTTAAGAATCGCGGTCATTGAAAGCACTACAAATTTGAGCAAGAACTAAGCACAAAATATTTTACAAAACTTTCCTTTTGATAGTTAAGTACAAGATTGAATGCCAAGAATAAAAGTCAACAATGAAATTCTGCTTGCAATTTTGAAAAATTAATATAAATCGATTATTTTTCGATAAATATTTCACTATCAAGTACATTATTAAAGCTAACTTTTCCAAATAAACAAATAACATTACAGTATATGTACAAATTCTCAAGAGTCTAAAGTTTTATTTACCATGGCACAGAAAAGTAACATATATACATATTCAATTCAATTCTTTCTATTTATAAAGCATCACATAATGGGAGATTTTACAGAGATCTTTCACCGACCAGACTTATTATGATTCATCATACAATGAATCAACCAAATTTGTTTTCAGATTGAATACCTACAGAAAGCCACTGGGACGGCTGCAACATAGATCTAAATCTTGCCTCTATATATCTCACCCCTTTCTATACGAGGTCCCCATTAAAACTTTCCCCCGTCTCTAACATGTGCCAAATCTGACTCTCGCCATTTTCGTCGACCTCGGCATCGCCTATCCCATAATCCTCTAGCACTTTCTGCACCTGCCCCCGTTTCTCCGCGAGAAGCTGCTCAGTTTGCTGCCATAACTTGTCCAGATGCTCGTCGTCGTGGTCAGCCAAGTCCAGAGCCAGATGACCGTTGCCGTCGTCCGTCTGCGGTTGACCGGTGGCGGTGCGGGCGCCGGCGACAGATGATGACTGTGCGGCGGCTGTGGCAGGAGGTGATGATGACGACAATGATGACGATGGTGACGACCCTGGGTGAAGCGATCGCGAAGCACCGTGGGCCTGGCTCCGGTCACCGACCTCCGACTGAGACGAGGTCCCTCTGACTACGTCCACAGGATCATGAGAGGAGATCTGGAAATAACAAAATAAATAATTCGTGATTTTACGCTGTAGTGTGGAATCTGTCACCCAAACACAACGCAAAACACAGACATATGACATGTATCAAATTCAAAAGTATAAAGAGTTAACCCATAGCTAACAAGAATAGCCTCCCTTTGTCTGCTGAGTGGATAATTCTAGAACTCGGCAAATTAAGAATAACCGGTCATACGGTTGCACATGTCATCCAAATTGGATGAGTTTTTCGTTTTTAAAATCTTAAGGCAATCACTGTAAGCAATATCCGTTTAGAGTAATTAACAGTAAACCTGACAGTCAAATGCTAATCTGTAATTTGATATATGTAAAATGAAAATTACCAGATACTGTAAAAAAACACATTAAAATTGTCAAAATAGCCAGTACACAAGCAGACGACCAAGGAACATGGCCAGCATTGAAAGAGTTAATAAAGTACTGTATGACAAATGTACTAGCAATCTTGTCCTAGTTAATAAAGTACTGTATGACAAAAGTACTAGCAATCTTGTCCTAGTTAATAAAGTACTGTATGACAAATGTACTAGCAATCTTGTCCTAGTTAATAAAGTACTGTATGACAAATGTACTAGCAATCTTGTCCTAGTTACCTGAGACATCTTGTCTTGTTCCAGAGTTTTCCTCAAAAGCGATCAAGGGTGTCCTGTTGCCTTCACTGGCGCCGTCCAGGTTGTTGAAGTTGAGAAGATCCTCAGAGTTGTCTCCCCTGGACACCTGCCCGCAGCTCAGCTGGATGTTCTTGTTGCTATTGGCCACCGAAGATAGATCTATAATTTCCTCAAAGTCGTTCTGCGAGCTGATCAGTTCACTTTGTGTCATGCCATCACTCATGGACGTAGTCACACTCTCCACTGATTTCATACTAATGCTGAAACAAAAACAGCAGCCAATGAAGCACGACCATTGCATTCAAGTTTACACCAATAATAAAAACTCCTGCATGCCAAATGCAAGACTAAGGTGGTGTTCCATTCACAGTCCAGGACACACATTCTGGACAGAGCACCCGTACCGTGGATGGAACAGCCCGTACAGTCTATTCACAGGAAGTATTGAAATTCAAGATGGCCGACGCCAGCATTGTTGCAGTTTGTTTGTGATGTCATAAATTTGCTGCTGAACAGGCTACACCACCTCTTGAGCGTGGACACATTGGACATATCCTGGAGACACCTGTCCCGCATTCCATTCATGTCCAGGACATCCAGGGCTGTCCTGGAGGGTCAATGGAACAGCCCCTATATAATTAAAGTTGTTTCCATCGAAGTGTTGTAAAATCCTCACTAGTAGTAGTACATGTAGTGTGACAAATGTTAAATATGATATGGATGATAATAACGCCATTTAGTGTTAGTTGACTGTGCATTTAATTTCTATCAATTTGAATGACAACATTTTCAGACACTTTAAATGAACTACACGATTCTGTAAACGTACTATGATGAAACAAGTCAGTTCCCAAGGCTTACTAATAGTAATATTTTTATTTAAAAAAAACTATATTTCTCAAAGCGGTGTTCATGGGGAAAGTTGAATTATTTCATAATTAGTATGTAGAAATGCTTTGACAACACAAGTAACCAATCACAATAAGGTTATTTTCACATGTGTGTAACCAAGGTAACTGTACCTATTTCCATGAAAATATATTAATAGGTATCGTAAATAATCATTTGTAATAAATATTGACAACTCAATACTTGTGTGTAATAAGTAAATACATACAATGTTCAGCATTGTGTGTATCTTTCTCGTGTTATTTTTTTTAAAAAAGAAAAAAGAATATGCAAGCTAAATCTATGTTACGCTTCCAACACACAAGATAAATCGGCAACCAGAAATAGAACACTTGTCTCGCCACTCTACAGGTATTCAATCTTCAATGGCAGATAGGTAAGCATTTAACACAAACCCAGAAGAATAAATACGTAAGCCCGAATGATTTCATGAATAGCTTCCTTCTGTAAGTGTAACACAATCATGACCTTATTCCTAAAAGAAACAAAACCTTGATTGCAAGACTGTGCCAAGCCCTCAGCCTCTCCCCCCCTCCCCTAAAAAAAATGCAGCATATAATTCAGGAGATTTGTAATTAGTGTCAATCTGTTAACTTACAGCAGGTGTGTGTATCCAGGACGACTGGAGAGGAAAGTGCAGCAGTAAAAACGCGGGTACACAGAGTCCCGCACAAACATAGCGTTTACGTGTCTGTTGACACAATCAACTCCATCAGCAGTGTCAACGAGGCGTCACTGTGTGCCAGATTAACTGTCTCGCCGACATCTCACAATCAGATCAGTTTTTCACCGATTGTGCACACATTTTCTAATTGTATTTCCGCCATTAGAATTATTGGTAGCTTCCAAATAGTAAATACAAAATGGTGGACTTTTATCCAAATATGAAACTATCCGATAATCTGATAATTAAAAACCCTACACCTCCCAACAACCGTCACTAGTATTACTATTATCAATAAAATTACAGGGTTCACAATTAACACTCGCCTGGGCCGTTTATCCATGGAATTATATAATTAAATCCAGACCAGTATCTAATGGACTATCCCAAACAAAAACTTGCTCAATATAGCTGTAACTATAAGTAGATAATCCCCCCTATTTAGTACATGTAGTACTATGATTAAAAGCTTATGATAAAATTACATTCTTTTTAAGGCTGGTTAAATATAATCGAGATTATCATTATTATCAATAAAGATTTAATGATGATTGATATAAAACCCATGTACATAGGGTTAACCCTCTCCCTGCCGAAGGCGACTTAAGTTGCCCGATCACATGCAGAATTATCATTATCAATAAACATTGATAAAGATTTAATAATGATCGATATAAAAGTTAACCCATGTACATATTACTGTAATTGCAAAATGAGACACGAGAACAGGAAGAAACAGTTTTTGAGGTAAAATATTTTGGAATGAGGAAGGTATGAACTGCAGTGTGTACACAGAAGACATTGTCAGCATGTCACAGTCACAACATTAATGTTGTCCTACTAGTGTCATATATTTATATCTCCTACATATTCCAATAATTTGTCATCAAAAGGCAAGCATTCCTTTACAAGTGATTTTCCAATATTTATCAATAATTGATAGTCTTGAGCCGTCGATTATGGTTTTCATATCTGTCCGTAGTGACAGTAACCATGGCAACCTGAGGACATGATCACCCTGGCGGGCCACTCACTGACACGTAGCTGACAGAAGGAAGTGATACATCAGTGTCTTGTAGGCGTCACTACCTACTTCCTTGTTGTACAGACATGGGACACCCCAGCAATGTTTGATTGTAAACAAACTGACATACATTTCTATCAAATTATCCTCAAGATAGACCACCAGCAACCATGTTTCATAGTTCCAATGCTTTTAAATATTCCAAAAGAGTCGTATGCCAAATACTAACTTGATCAACCTTGCTGAGTGAAAAGATATTTGGAAGTACAAAAGCGATTATATGCATGTACTTTGCATTTATAACTTCAATCCATTCCAAAACGACAACTTAATCCGTAATATTATGCCATTAAAGGGTTGTGAAGGACAACCGTGCAAAACAGAAATCATTCAACATCCCAATTAATATACATTGCTAGTCGCTAATCCATATAACATAACATGCCAATTTTTATATTTATTTTTATATATACGGTACTGTATGTTGCCATGATCGCTGGACATTAATCCGTATAACATAGCAATCTAAATGCCACTGCTAGTCGTTAACCCATACAACATATAACATGCATAATGATTACTGCTTTAATGATCACAATAACGACGTTGACAACGACATTGATACCAGCGTTGACCTGGCTTTTCCAATACTCATGTGCCTGATCCTGTTAATGAGATGATTCGTATTCGCACGACCTTACAGCAGCAGTACTATGTACCACTCCGGCAAACATGGACTCCGTGCCAATATACGCGTGGCTAATTCACTACCCCGTGCTGCATTACTCTGCAATCGGCCAGTGATCATCCAGTGATCGGCCAGTGATCATCCAGTGATCGGCCATTGATCACCCAGCAATTGTACAGTGATCGGTCACACAACTTACCTGTCCATAGAACTACGCCAGACTTAGTCCCTCGTATCTCACTGTCCAGCCATGATCATACGGTACTCAAGTAATCAAAATCCTATAGCACTTCCATATCACACAGAAATCAATAACCCATAGCTTTCCTGCATGTTAAAAATAATATCAATCATCGATTTCCCCCTCACCACTGCCTTCTCTAGTACGAGTTGTCATACAAGCCTGTACAATTTACCTGAGCGAATGTCGACATTCCCGGGGTGTGACATATCAGCTTGTCACAACTACAGGGTCAGCGAGCAGTCTACAGCCATATGACAAGCATACAACACAATCTGACTACCTATAGGCCATCTACGCCCGCTACCAGTGCAAAACCCATAGCCTAAAGTAAACGCGATCCTGATTAAACATAACCCACTCAGAACCCAATCAGATAACAGACAAGACAAGTTTGTTAGTACCTACTGGCTATGAAAACTCGGGACGGTTACATGATAGCCCTTTGCCGATACGGCGACATCCTCTCTAGATAAGCCTGTTTGCTTTGCATGCATTCAGTCTCTGGTGACGCAGCCTCGAGTATACCCTGTCCTAATTTAGACTTGCTCTGCAGGTAAAAAGAGGGGGGAGGCAACGTGTATGCTTATTAGACCACAAACTGGAGCAGGGACTGGATAGGTCAGAGTAGTGAGGACTGGGAGTGTTGTGTGTGACTGGGGAAGACATAAACCGAGACACTCGGAGACTCACAGACACTCGCTGGGGAACGAGACACTGGGACACCGTCAGTGAATATTACTAGTCACACTCGGCTTTCAGTGCCAACCAAGCGTGACCAGCAGGACTTGAACCAGTCGACCGTGACTAGGGGAATTTAAACCTGCTGTGAAGCTCATTGGTAGTTGTGATTGCTGTATCATGTGTATACATAACTTTGTTGTATGTGTAGCAATGTTATTATAGGAAACAACAGGATATTTTCAGAAAAATGCACTTTTAACCCTCTCCATGCTGGAGGCAACTGGCGATGCCCTAAAGAGCAGTGCCTGTGCCTAATCCAGCAGAGAGAAGGTTAATAAAGGTGTGCAAATATTCATTTTGTTATGAAAATATCAAGTGGATACCACATCCCTTATGAACACAATCACAGACTTCAACATTAACAGGGCTCTGGACTAACATATGCCCGACGTACAGGGGCAAGTTAAATTGCACTGCGGGCAACCTACTTTTTAACATTACGCACCTTTGATGCCTTTGCTACTTGCCCTGACTTTCTCTGCAGGCAAGTAACTCAGAATGTTAGTCTAGAGCCCAGGTGTCATGGTAACACATACTCAACACCCCCATCCCATAGTAACCATGGTAACCAGATGAACCAATGGAGGTAACTGAGTTATATGCACCATTTTATTAGACTATTAGTTACCATTTGCTTTATAGAGTGATGAGCTAGACACATAAACGTTTTGTTTGATTGAACTAGTGCTTTACATTACATCACAGCATGAATAGTTCAGCCATGTGCGACAACCACAATGTTAGATCGTAATGCAATCAGACATGTAAGACAACAAAACAAGCATGAGATTCTATGTCAATAATTAATGTTTATCGTAAAGTCACTGAAGGGAGAGATGACAGCAATAAATGAGTGAGATTTCACAATATATTCCATACAAATTAAGCTAGTTTAGAGGTAACCTATCTACATCATGATAACCTGCAACAGCTTTTAGTTACGATAATACTCATTAGCCGTTGCTGTTGCAGAAAAAAAACAGGCAATATTAACTGTACTCTAATTATACTGTAACAAACAATACATTTGTATTTCCCCTACATTGTAATCGTCCTTCACCACTATATTAACTAAGAGACACTGGTAAGGATTCAAAAATGATAATTTCCTCACAACTTTGAATGGAAAGGAAATTGTATAATGTATTGTGTATGTATATATTGTATATATTTTTAAAAAGAAAACAAAAAATGTTATACAAAAATTACTTCACCACATTAAATGGATGGGGAAAAAACAAGTATGGGTATCTGGGTGTTCTGAGTAAAGAAATGAAAAGAATATTTTATCGCAAAAATGAGGACAATTCTAATCGTATTGATATCCATGTTCTATGTTCACTCAACAGAGAGAAATGTGAGTGTGAAGAAGAAACGTACATATTTCGAGCATTTGTCCTATGGTCTGTAAAAGACCATGTTAACTGTACGAAGTAATATACCCGAGCTTCCCAGTCCATTCCCACCAGCGCTATGACAAGCAGCATGGTGATGGTGATGAAACCAATGATTCTGATGTCATTAGTCTCATCTATCATCAAGGCATCATTGACCTGAAACAACAGCAACTTCATTAGTGATCCATTAGTGATAGTAGTTCAACCCTCTCCCTGCTGGATTAGGCACAGACACTGCTCTCCTGTTGCCTTCAGCATGGCTAGGGTTAAAACCTCTCCCTGTTGAAGGCAACCGGAAATGCCCTAAAGAGCTGTGTCTATGCCTAATCCAGCAGGGATAGGGTTAAACATATTTATTTGCAATGAAAATGATCGGAAACCAATTATGCCAACAATTTATTATTGTTATTAATGTTATATATTATATATTATTATATATGCTCGTTATTTGAAAGCGATAGCTACTGCAAAAACACAGTATAATATTAGTTATTTTGATTGTTCACGGGTGATACAGTGTCATGTCGGTCCGCAAGATTCTGTATTTCCTGTGGCGTAGTTGTCTACGGCTGTTGTCAATATTCGAGAAAACTGCATAATTATTGTTTATGACTTGAATACGGTAAGCTTTAGTTCACCTTTAACTCACTTTTCATTAATCAATCTGTTCATTCAGTTATTTTAGTATTATATTGACTATACATTGGTGATATCGAGTTTCAAAGTCGTCAGCTGTAGCGCGATCATCAAAGCAAAATGTCCCAGATTTCCTCACGGGCAATATGAGATATATTAGGGGGAGTCTAAGAAACCTCGATACGGCGGGGTAAACTTGGGCTCTTGACCAATCAGATTTCTAGAATTGTATCTGAATGGTACTAAAGTAGGTATGTACATTGATATAAAATCGTAATAACATTAATGACAGTAATGACGGAAATTTACCTTTAGTAAATCTCTCACAGTTTCTGCAAATCCCACAACATACATGGCAATGGCGACAGCATTGGCAACAGAAAAGATAAGTCCGATGGCGCCACCAAACTCCGCCCCTAGACTTCTTGATATCATGTAATAAGCACCACCTGCAAGGTAAATAATGTCATTTAATTTATTTTTGATATATCTTAAGTTCAACAATAAAGATAAATGTTGATAATTAAAATAAATCCAGATATATCAGTGTTCAAATTTAAAGGGAGTCCAGGTGTCATTTGAAAGGTATCTGTGTCACAGTGTGTGACCCCTTGAAAATTACAGATTTGACCTCCATTAACATTGGGCCTATGGAGAATGACTCCTTATTATTTTCTTAAAGTCAAACACTGTATAATATGGTAAGGACTATGTGCAAGGTAAATATTGACATTGAAGGGAGAACATTTGTTTAAATAGTAAAAAAATATAGAAACCTCAGCGAACTGATTTGTAATACAATAACAGTCTTGTAAATGATAAATACCATATCACTCTCAGCGTATTCAAGTGAGGACAAGATAATTGTCACGGTTACTATGGTTACTGGATCCCTTCATACTTGTAAGCTAGTAACATGAAGTAGTAGCAGCATTTAGACTTGGTGTTTCACAGAATACAACAAGTGTGGTCCAAGTGCCAATGTACTGATAACACGTCTGGCTAGTACTAGTAGTAGTAATGACTACCAAATGATGACGAATTATCAGAATATGTGATATTATTAGATGCTCTTTTTATTAAAACACATGTTCATGATTTTATCAGTGGAAGAATTGTATTCAAAATTTTAGCGGTGGATTTGTATACCTAATTTCATGAGTGGATTTGTATTCCGGAATTTGTCAGTGTATTGGATTCCTGTTGTTATCAGTAGATATACAAATTCACTGCTACAAACAAAATGACCAATCTTGATTTATGCCGAAAGCATCGCTATTTATCAATGACAAACCGACAACTGAAAAATGGTAAGGAATGATTGGCCGACAAAGAGAATTAGTATTCCTAACTGGAGCATTTGCCACACATTGTACGTATAAGCGGAAAGCTAACGAGGGAAATCTCGTTATACAATAGAATCTGTATGGGCTTTATCAGACACTACTTAACCTTGAGAGGTTTGACTTTGGGGAAATGCGATCTGTCCTAATCGATGCTGGTCCAAGAGATCAATATGTTCTACACATGGCAGAGATACAGTCGCCTAGCTGACAGGCTGGTACAAATCACTCTTTAGTCTCTTAGCTCCATCTAACAGCAACACAAACACAAAAAGGTCATGTTGAACTGAAGCATCAATATGTTTCCTGCTTAGATGGGTCACGCCAGTTGAGAAATGACCTGCGTGGGGGTGTGTGAAGAGGTGCTTGCTTCATACTAGATACAGGGTGGGAGGGAGGGAGGGTCACGCCAGTTGAGAAATGACCTGAGTGGGGGTCTGTGAGGGGGTGCTTGCTTCATACTATGTACAGGGTGGGAGGGAGGGATGGATGGAGTAAATGGGTGAGAAACAGTGGTCGGTGAGGGATGGTGTACGAGTTTCAACATCACTGTATGGAGTTTCAACATCACTGTATGGAGTTTCAATACTGTATGGAGTTTCAACATCACTGTATGGAGTTTCAACATCACTGTATGGAGTTTCAACATCACTGTGGGAAACAGGATCCAACACAATACATTATCCAAACACACAGACAACGACAACTTTGCACGAAGCAAGCAAAAAATATAATTAAACTCATCTATTTAGTATGTTCAGCAAAACTATCTAAAAAACAGACACTGGTATATTATTTTCTCAAGAACAGACAAATCCATTATTCCAATACTATTTAACCCTTTCCCTGCTGCAACAAAAACAGCAAATACTCCAGTGCACCTTTGGACTACTCTAGCAGAAAAGAGGTTAAAAAAAATCCATTTCCAATATTCCACAGGATTTGTGTTAGTTGCCTCTGAGGGACAATGTTTAAAATGAAAATCGATGGAGTAAACCTCCAATCTCCAAACACCTTGTGCAGATGCCATCTGCAGGCGTCTCATGCAGTGTGAGACGAGAGAGATTCAGGCGCACACCTCCAGACCTGCACTGGAATCAATGTTGAGGATTTTATTAAGATTGCAATAGGACTCCACACCTCCTGATCTTGAAAGAAACATTCTTCTCAAAGTCCGACATATAGTCAATAGCGGACACGGCGTCTGTCTATCTCGGCAATATTCATAGAGTTACAGACATTAGCCCTCCCCATGCCGGAGGCAACCAGCGATGGCCTAAACAGCAGTGCCTGTGCCTAATCCAGCAGTGAGAGTGTTAACCTTCTCCCTGCTGGATTATAGGCACAACCACTGCTCTTTAGGTCATATATGGTTGCCTTCAGCATGGGGAAGGTTAAACAAGCAATTTGAAAAACGGCTACAGTAATTCTTAGTTGAATTTCATCAAAGCAATGATGGAAATAATAGCATTTCATTGATGTGCAATGTAATATTCAATTATATCTTAATAGACGGATTTAAATGCCGATATTTAGTAGAACAATTAATATTTTAGTATTGTATTTCTAATGAAATATTATTATTGATATTAATATTTCAATAAATAAAGATAACCATAGAGAACAGAATTTAGGAATAACAGTTGTACCTTGTGACCTACATTGGGATTTTGAAAGAACCAGTACTGACAGTTGGCCGTCACTGTCAGAATGTGTCAGATTGTGTCAGATTGTGTCAAAGTCACCACAACTTTGATAGATCAGACAATAGTATTTCACTGGCGACTGCTGAATGGCAGAATCCATGACAACCAGGATCTATATCCAATACAATCAATGCTGTATTGTGGTCAACTAATGGTGACACAGGTTAGCCAGAATACCTCGGCCAACAACACTGCGCGCCCAGTCCTCATAAACATTTCGATGGTCATGATAATATCGCCAATGTTATATGATTAGAATGAAAGTATCACTAATTAGAAAGATAAGAAATGAGGATAGAAAATTTAATTAACTCTCCTAAGGCCTTAAATTTGACTTTATATATATGCTCCCTACTTCACTGACAATAGTTCTTACGTAACCAAATGTACTAATGATGTGGTTACATATTACCATAAGAGATAAATATCTGCTACTGTTAATATGAAAACCTACTCCAGCGGAAGATTACATGTTGCGTCATTAAACAGCCAAGCCTATGGATAGCACTTTTGTTATCCGGTTATGCAAGAGATAATCAATAGACACACAAGCTTTGTATTACTTTCCGTGTTTCGTCATCGATACACAAAAGTTTCAACAGTAATCACCGACTGATCATCTCTACCATCACCATGAATCCGGGCAGCAATCAGGATGTACATTAACCCTCTCCATGCTGGAGGCAACTGGAGATGCCCTAAAGAGCCGTGCTTGTGCCTAATCCAGCAGGACGAGGGTTAAATTAACCCCATCCATGCTGGATTGATTAATCAAAATTACTGCTGTGAGGCATCTCCAGTTGACTTTAGCTTTAGCAGGTAAAAGGTTAACGGTAACCATAATCACCTCCATTCATACTCAGCTCATCATAAGACAGGAGTCAAGGACACATATGCCTCCAACGTAAATATTATAGGAACTGTCATCAACAGAATCACTATGTCCTTTGGCTTCTGACGGCCTCCGGAAATCACCGTGGTCTCGTCAGCATCGATAACTAATTGATACGGAGGCCGGGGTCCTATATTAAGGATGGCACGCTGCTGGCTACAATGGGTGAGGGCAAGGAACTTTGGAAATCACCTGTCAACACGGAATAGGCAAAGACTCGGGTTTTGCCAATTTGCCAGATGTCATATCGGAACTTGATGTAAACCAAGTGGAAGTATGGACAAATTATTTATTGATGAGATATTTCGTGACAATCAACAGACACAACTCCAATTGTGAATATGACTCAGAAACTAAGAACAACATGAAAATAGTATTCATTTTTCCAATTTATTCAATTCTATTCTTAAATAATTTATTAAAATTACAAATGTCACGAACTGACAAAATCAACTTTCTCCATTGAAATAAAAAATAAATATATTGAAATATGTCTTACATAGAGGATATTACATGATGTTCTATTTAATATCAACTTTATGTCCCGAGTGAAATAATGTTATTGCACGAACTTAGCGAATGCAAATACAAATATTTCACGAGGGACATAAAGTTGATATTATATAGAACATTGTGTAATATCCTATTTATTGCCACAGATGTAATTTAAGAAATAAGTACATGCCTAATCAAATTCTATGTTGAGACTGGCAAATTTGTGACGTCATAATGAACCGTCGGCTCAATTTAGCGACTAATTTGGGAGCTATGGCGACCTAATTTTGCATTTGGCTACCAATATTTCACATATTTTAAGTGTTTCTGGCTATGTAGGAGCCAAATGG
>JAUTBZ010106535.1:0-16607 GCA_032361785.1 Lepetodrilus galriftensis
AATACCAAGCCTGATTCATTGAAAACCAATTTTGAACAATATTATTATAATGTGTAATATTATGAATGAAATAATCACTAATACATTAATTATCCTAAATTATACAGTTTCCCTTTAAACTATTCTGTCTTACAGATGACTATGACGAGAGTGATGGTTACCAAGTTATGATCTAACTACAGCCACAGAGATGAACTCTGACTCTGACTCTGAAAAGCGTACCAGAAAGAAGAAAACTTTTAGAGAGGATTTTGATACAGGTGAGCCCACAAATAAACATTTAATGTATGAGTCGAATACTCTACAAGAAAGGGGTAGAGATACAATACTTAGTATACTAAGTGCCAAGTAATAATACCATGAATTGAACAAGTTTTCTCAATTCTTCCTTATTCAGCATCAAACTGTTTTGACATCTACTAATTTACAGCAGCTTAAAATTCACTGTTTTCCAACAACTTTCATAATTTATACAAATCTTTGCAGCTTTTCATGAATTTCAGATAAAATTGAGCCTAATTTGTTCTATTTTTTTCAAAGATTGACTACTGCACCAGACTTGGAGGCATGGATATGAAAGATATGGTGAAAAATGTAATAAGGTAAATTAATTTTAGTATAATCAGCTATTTATAAATCATCTCATGTAGCAAGTCATTGACATTCAAGATGGCATGATTATTTAGAGTGAATCGATATCTAAACGAGAAAATGTTGACTCATAAAAATAAAATCGCTCATGTTATTTACTTCCAATAAGTTGATGACACCTGCTCTGCAAAAACAATTCAATATGAAGGGTCAAAACCGAGCCAAAAATCCATTTGCAGAGACAGCTCTCTGCAAAGTTATAGAATGTATTGTCTATAATAGTAATTAGTCACAAATGTTTGTATAATTCATCATTTGGTCACGATGGCAAACCATCCACTGATGTTTACTGCATCATGATAGTAAATGTGTGATATTCACACCCATGCAATGCTATAAACAAGTGCACAATATGTAGTATAAATAATTAAATGTGTCTCCATAAAATAGAATTGAGCAGATTGTAATTTACATTTTATTTGTGTACAGAAAGCGTGGTGCAGACCGAAAAGACCACTGTGAGCGTGGTGCAGACCGAAAAGACCACTGTGAGCGATGTGAAGACGCGAATTGGAACCTACCTGCGTTGCGCATGCTCTAAGGATAAACTTCAGTCGTAAAATATGGACATGATATCTGTTGATATGTATCCCTGTGCAGTGTCTCGGAATATGGACTTGCATACTACTTTCTTATTTGGTTTAACTTAGCCAGTTTTTTATTATTTAATACATGTCAGTCTGGGATCCTTGGGGATATTATTTTTCTGAGTTCTGTGTTTATGGTATACAGTAGACCTCTGATATACCGGCCTTGCATATAACGGACTGAATCTGAAGTCCCAGGTCCCGTCTAACGCTAATTGCGGCATATGCGTATAACGGACTTCGCATATAATGGACAGAAATAGCCGGTCCCAATGAGTCCGTTATATGCAAGGTCTACTGTATAATGTTTGATTGTATCAACATTCATAATTTCATATAGTTTCCAGATATGTATAATTAGGACTAAAGCCAGTGTATGGTCATAGTCGGTTCCCTTTCATGTAACATCATTGTGTGATATGTTTGATTGACACAAATAAACAAGCCTATGCAATATTCTGTTTTCAGTTTCTATGAAGGTAATGGAAATGGTTCCATATCTAAAAGATATCATACTATTGATGTCTATAGTTTAGCATGAAATGCATTGACCCCCCATATTTCGTAGATTATCTCGGTAATGGAATTAAAAACAAAAAAACTCCATTTTCTAATTTCATTCTACCTAACCAAAATTAAAAAATTAAAAATATTGCACCAGTAATAAAAAATCTGTTTATGTAACAATCACCAAATATTTTGACTAAGTATTATTGTATGCAGAGGAGCGACGTTCGAAAGAATAAACGGGTAAAAAGGCTCAATTTGCACGTGCTGATGCTCTTCACATACATGCACGTGCAAATTCAGCCTATTTGTCTGTTCATTCTTTCGAATGTCGAGCCTCTGCATAAAATAATACTTAGTCAAAATATTTGGTGATCGTTATATAAACAGATTTTTTATTAATGCAATATTTTTAATTTGGGTTAGGTAGAATGCAATTAGAAAATGGAGTCTTTTTGTTTTTCATTCCATGAAGTATTTACCGAGATAATCTATGAAATAGGGGGTTAGTGCATTTCATGCCAAACTATAAGAGATGTCTATAAATTGATGTCTAAAAGACGTCTTAGTAATGACATCAAAACGATATCATAATATTGATGTCTAAACGATGTCTTAGTATTGACATCAAAACGATATCATAATATTGATGTCTAAAAGACGTCTAAAATAAGATATCTTCTCAACTTTCACATCAGACCTCTTTTAGACGAAGAAAAGACGTACAAATAAGATGTCTAAAAGACGTCTTAGTATTGACATCAAAACGATAACATAATATTGATGTCTAAAAGACGTCTTAGTATTGACATCAAAACGATAACATAATATTGATGTCTAAAAGACGTCTTAGTATTGACATCAAAACGATATCATAATATTGATGTCTAAAAGACGTATAAAATAAGATATCTTCTCAACTTTCACATCAGACCTCTTTTAGACGAAGAAAAGACGTAAAAATAAGATGTCTTTTAGACATCAAAATTACCACTTGTGCCCACTGGGTACCTGTAAAATCTACTAATAATTATTCCAATAGTAAAAGTTGAAAGTTGTATTTGATATAGCAATACCAATAGCATTGCCATAAGGATGCATACCTCATAGCATTGACATAAGGATGCATACCAATAGCATTGACATAAGGATGCATACCAATAGCATTGACATAAGTATGCATACCAATGATGCATACCTCATAGCATTGACATAAGGATGCATACATCATAGCGATGACATACAGATAATTACCTCATAGCATTGACATAAGGATGCATAGCTCATAGAATTGACAAAAAAGGATAATATAAACATTATCAGATTAATAAATAATTAATCAAATAACAAAACTTTGAAAGTTTTACTCGACATATGGATAAATACCTAGAGAATTTAACAAAAGGGCTGACACATAATAAGATTACCAACGATTCAGGGATGGAATATTGGCACTGACAAGAAAACTTGACAGTCTTATTCACCATCAGAATTTGTACATATAGAATTGTACAAAAGGACTGATATTATATTATTACTACAATCAATTAATACAATATTGATATACATCACTGCATGGACAGGCTAGTTTACATCATTAGCCATGTCATGACAATATTTGAATGAAAGGGGGTCCTGGTGACATCTGAAAATCTGCAATGTTAAAGGTATATCTATGGGACTGCCCACAAACTACAGATTTGACCACCATTAACATTGGGCCTATGGAGAAGAAACTCCTTATTATTTTCTGAATCTCTAACACTACATGATATCATTGAAACATGTATTAAATAATCACACAAGAAATACTACCATATTTAAATTATCAGAGAAAGAAAATCAGAAATTATCAGAGAGAAAAATCAGTATAGAGTACACATGGTACAGGAAGTGGGGAAAGAGAAAAACACATTAAATCTTACCAAAACACTTTAATGAACATACCTCTCCGACGCTCATGACACTTCAGATTGCCGGTGGTCACACGCAATAAACATGTCTTAAAATATATCTGGATGTCATTATCATTACAAGTCCGATGGGAAAGAAACCCCTGAACCTCGGACACAACCAAACCATCGAGGAACACCCCACATATTACCAATTCATCCAGGAAATCCTACAGATAACCATTCAGGAAACAGCATCAGCAGCTGGTGTTAAGAACCATTAAACTTTATTTATGACATTTTTGGAAACACATTCAACTAGTAGTTGATTCCAGTGAAATTGACACCACATGGAGAAATTGACGTGTGAATACAGTGATCATTTGTTTGAAGTACTGTGAGAAGTTGTAATGTACATGGGATGTAGATGTCATTATACGTCTCACTTGGATGAATCAGGTCAATTTCGCGTCCAGAAATATATGCTTTGTTCTCAAATATTAGACAAAGATTAGTGTTAAACTTAAAGCGATAATTTTTACTTCAAAATTACAATAAAATTTCAAAGACATTTTGATCAACAAGTTTTAAAGGCATACACTATTTCAATATAAAAGTATCTAGTCTGAACAGCCATCAACAAATTTAATATATGCTTTATTCAAATTTGAAATAAAAACCGGTGAGAAGGTTATCATTTTAACTTCCAAGCAGATTTTGATCAAGTTTTCAAGGCATTTGTTGTTTAAAACCAAAATTATCTAGTCTCAACACATTTCAATAAAAGAGGGATAAAAATAATAGAAGTAATAAATTTCAAATATTAAAAAAGCTAGTGAAATAAAATGTTACAACTGTGCTTAAAAAAATCACTTTCAAAATTATGTTCGCACATCTCTGGGAGTATAAATGATACTAGATCCAATAAGCTGACAGATCAACTCCTGAATCAACTGGGATAGAGTTGTGACTGGATAAACATATATCAACTCCCCTGGCATCAATTAAGGGGTCAAAAGTATTCCATTTAAGATTTCTGTTTTACGACTTTTAAGCTGAACAGATCTAAGGTGGGGGGTTTTCTGTATCAGCTGGAGTTATCTTCTCCTGATAAAGCCGTCAACATGTGCATAAAACTGTCTGCTTACCGAGAAAGACTTCACCCAAATGCAGATGCACTCAGCTTGTTGGCATTGCGAAAGAGAAAGTTTATTTTCCTTACTAATCCAAGAGACCATGTGGAATATTTCATAAAATCTGTGTGACCCGACAAGGTTAATATTCAAAGAAGATAAAATAAAAAATAGATTTTAAAAATAAAAAATAAAAAATATACATAAGCATGAATGAAGAACATATTAAACAGAAGGATAAAAATATAAAACAAAATTCAGCTGGAGACTGAACGTGCTGAAGCTTAGACAAAAGCTAGTTATCCATTTGTAATATTCCCATTAGACTACATGTAGCCTGACTATCACAAAAGTGTCCTACAGCTTAAAGATAGTCTTGGTATAAATCGACATTTACGTCATTTCCTGTCATAGTAAAAACATGGCATACGCTGGTTTACATCCAGATAACAGTAAGACAGTCATTTCCTGTCTATAGTAAAAATCATAGTTTCCACCCTGATTTATGCCCAGACTACTATACAACCCATTCTTGAAATGCAGACCCCAAACCAAAAAATGAGCTCCAAACACCAAAATTGAGATTGTCAGACTACAATACGACCCATTCGTGAAATGCAGACCAGAAACAAAAAAAAAACAAGCTCCAAACACCAAAATTGCGATTCTCTGAAATTGCGATTATTCTCAACCAAACAGCCTGCACCCACTTTTAATCGGTCCAGATGTCTAGTCCAATCTCCTCATAAAACGGTAGTGCATCATCAGGGATAGTCTGTATCAGGGCGGAGGATGCACCTCTGTCTAGATTACTCTCGGACATGTGTCCTAGCAGATCCCACCAGTAATTGCCCATCAAATCAGCTGGCTGAAAAGCCCTGGGCCACGAGTCTTGTGTATTCCATCCCAGTGATAAATCATACACAGTAAATACAGTATATATCAAAAGGAAAACCCGGGTTTCATGGATCCTGAACCCTTCCCTTGGTCTTCCTTTCATGCCATCTGGATTGATGAGGCATCAATGTTACGATTGTCCAAAGATTCACACGTGCTCGAATTAACCCTCTCCCTGCTAGATTGAGACACTGATACTGCTCTTTATGGCATCTCTGGTTGCATCCAGCATAGAGAGGGTTAAGGATTGTGGTGGAAAGACGTGCAGGATAAAATAAAGAAAGAAATATGATGACCAACGGAAATACATGTGTGTCGGTAATTGGGTGCCACGTGAGATTTTAATTTACAGGAAATGTCACAAATATATGTTTAATACACATCCTAAAGATATTATGACAACCATATGGATAGATATTTATGGCACGGATATGTCTAGTTCAATTAGATTGCAGTCCATATTTCACCTAATTATGGAAAGATATCACTGGTGATACTTGTCAGAGAGTTAAGAATGTCAAATCCATTCACACATTGGTCCAATGTTGTAATAATAAGTTGTCCTCAGCATGCTTTTGAGGAAAGATGATGCATTACTTTAGAATTAGTCTGTGTCACACCCTGTTCTCACTAAAATACTCCTATTCAAAATATCACCCTATATCAATTAATCAAGTCTAGATTACTGGACAACAAGAACATGTTTACCTTCGAAAAGAATTACATGTGTTTGAAGACAAAGATCTGACACCCACCAAATGCAACCGCCGACATCGACATCGTACCTTGTTTCAAGTCCCAAGGGCAACAATAATGTCTTCAATATACAAATGCATATCCTACACCAAGAGAGAACAAAAAGGCGAGAGAGGTCTTGTCTTTTTTAAACATGAGGGCATATCAATATCATACAGGGTTGAATGAAAATAGGCTGTGGAGATGAAATGAGTGCTTGCTGCTGGAGTAAGCAGAGGGTGGGAGACATTATATTATATGAATTAAGAAAGTATTGGTGATGGAGACACCCCTTAAATTCATTTCTTGTGTCTATGGTATCTGAAATTGTTGATAAAGCAAAAAACAAATGCATATTTTATATACAAACAGGATAAGTTAATGTAATTAAATCTAGCAAAATGTTATGAAAGAAGATCACATATATACTAAGATTTAATAGAAAAAAATAATCAAAATTACCATGACATCAAATAAAAGTGATCATTAATAGAAATGAGCAAATTCCATTTCAATAGTAAAGCTCATCTCCCTTTTAACCCTCTCCGTGCTGGATTAGGCACAGTCACAGCTCTTTATATCTGTGGTTGCCTCCAGCATGGACAGGGTTAAGAATTTCATAGTCAACATACAAATCTAACCACGATTAAAGAGAAAATATCATTTGACGAATAGAAAGAGACGCGTGCCTTCAGTCCTAAACGTACGGGAAGATTTTAGCATCGGAGATGAGCATATTCAGGAACGCTTTCATTTCGGAGGACAAATTATTTGTACCGTTTCAGGGCAAAAGACAAATAATTGGAACTCTTGTGGGTTTGAAGAGGACAAATCACTTACGCTCGCACAAAATCAAATCCATGCATGCAGACGAGAATGTTGCCAAATGCGTCGACTTTCAGCATGTTTCCATAGAGTGCATCAAACCAGAGGCCTCTGAAAATATACAAAATATCATATACTGTATTATGACAACCATATGCAGAGACATTCATGTCAAGAACAAGGCCCAATTGTTATTCCAAATTTCGGAATATAATCTACACCGAGAATAGTGAAACTGCAGGTGTACCCCAGGGCTCTCTACTTGAGCCTTTCCTATTACTTGTTCCAAATAATTCTCTTTATAATTTTTTCTCTTATATTTTCTCTCCATTAATATGTCATGCCAAAAAGATAATTTTTCAAAATGGCCATATTTGTAATTTGATCCGATTTCTTAATTATGCATCCTTTCAAAAATTGAATATCAATATATAACAAACATAATAAAGCTACTTTTCTTTTACTTAAAATGTGTTCATGGTACGTTCATAACGAACATGCATATCTAATATTCCCATCAAATAAAACATTCTCTGAAGATGTATTACCATTTGTACTAAACCTCGAAACCTACTCGAAACCATTAGCGACCAGACTTTTATCATAATTACTGTCATTTTTATTGTCATTTATGACACAAATGTCACATTCAGAGATGCCAATGGTTAATCCACAGAGTTCTAGCTTACATCGTCCTGTCATTATGCGGCAAATAAACAATAAACAAACATTAGGGACATATAACCTTACACATTAACCCAAAGCAGTAATAGCTTCATAGGGGGTCTATAGATATATCTAGTACATACACTGGCTATACGCCAATGGACATTACAACCATTATTATCATATTTCAAAGTTGTGTATATCATCCTGAACAAGCACTTAATAATAAGATGGATTTGTAAAGTGCCATTATCTAGTTTAAAACACTGCGCAAAGGTGTGGAGTGTATACTAATTTAACATTGAAAAAAATACTAGTTTCCTACCAACTTTTAAAGCATTCCTTATAATACCAGGTATTAAAGCATCGTAGCTAAAGATTATTCAAAGATTTACAAAATGTAACATACGTAGTTATTTTTTAACACTGTCCAAATTAATAAATTGCTGAAGAAATATGGATGCTGTATTTTATAGCTTTTACAGCATCCATCATACTGAAAAACCTTGAAACAACTACAAAAACTTGGTAATAAAAATATAAAATATGGATTTACAAAGTTAGCAGTAGTGGAAGGTTTAACCCTAAATTATATCTGAGACTTGTATTACGTCAATGAAGACGAACATCAATTAACTCTGCAGTGTAAATGAATGAATGTTGCACGTAATCACTTCGTGGTCTATTAATTAGCCTCTTCCTATGCAAATCTGTCTTACAATTCTCTAGGCGCTTTGGTGAGAACTTTGTTGATTCTGGATATGAAAAGCTGCAAGTAAGTGTGTGAAAGAACTGTGTGCACTCAAGAGAGACAATTGGCTGAAGATGAAATCATCTTTTTTAACGGCGGCTAAACAATGCAATCACGGAAACTCATTGGCGGTACGTCATTTGTATGGAATCACATCCTCGTTTCCGCCATCACACGCGAGGAAATTGTTCTCAATCAGCGAAGAATGAATAGTAACACTTTCTGGTTTCTTCGCAAAAGAAACTCATCGCCTTTTGATAATTGCTGAAGGGCTCCATCATAAAACGTGTTTTTGCGTCTTTAAGAACATCTCTAAATATTCTCGGTTATCAAATAATCTTTTCATTAGATGATCATAAAGTTTCATGCATCACTGACAAAACTTAATTATTAATTGATGCTGTTAATCATCCATGGGTAGCTTTAATCATGGCGTGCCAACCAAACCTCCACTCATAAAATGTTGGTATGTTTAAGATGCGCAATGATCATTAGCGCAAAAATACATGGACGTTTTCTGAGTGATTCTAATATGTCTTCAGAAAGCTATTGAACTGTATTTGAGGGTTTTTCTTCACCATGATCTGTCTTGGATAAATGATATTTTGTGGTTAATTGATCAATATCCTGTCTCTTTAAATTGAAGATTTCAAAGAAATGTACGCATGCTAATGTTCGTCTAGACTGGACTTCTTTCTTCCATCTCTGTAATAGTAAAAAATTGTTGTAGTGAAGCCACCTTTGTTAGAGAAATATTTTTATATTTGCTGAACCTTTAATTGAAGAATCAGTTCTCATGCATATGTTAGTTTGTTACATGGCACAATTTGCAATTCATCGATGCATATAAAATAAGACATGACAATGTGAACATTGAGCACAATTTTAAGCATTTTATTTTAATCATATTAATAAAATAATGCATTATTCACTAAAAATTAGTTCCAGAAAATATTAAGATAAATAATATTATATTTAAAAAATAAAAAACTTTGTAAAGTCCTAATTAAAGATTAATTCAGAAAAGAATTATTATTAAATCAACACCAATATAAAAATATTTACAAAAAGGAACCACGATAGTATATTTAGTCGCTTTCATCCGGAAAATCACAAGGATTTTTGTCTTTTCCCACAATTCTATTTTCAGTCTTCCTTCCGCCTTCGAGACTATTTCCTGTTGATAAAGTTGATTTCCCATCGATTTATATAAAAGCATCTGCTCTGTATTACCTGTTGAAGAATTAATAACAACCACGGCAATATTCGAAACATGTGTACTGAATTAAGATGTTCATCCAACTTTGCTAGATATCGGTTATCAGACCGAATAATCTGTATGTTGTTATTTCGTATATACTTTGAAGCGTGGAATTAATTCCTCATAGTTAGGAATTGGGAACTTCCTCTGCAATAAATTATCCGGATGCTACAGGTAGCAGATGGTGGCAGTAAAATAACTTGTTAAACTTGAATTGGTCGTAACGTAATTGTGGATTTTGAGGAAATGCAGACCGGAAATATATCAAAAACGTCAAAAAATGACAAATTTAATGGACATAAATTTTATATTAAAAACATATATTGTGAGATTAAAATAAGGATTACTTCAAAATGGGAAAAGTCTCTATTAAATATACTAAGTACAGTATTGTATACATAAGTATACATAAGGATACTATGTATTTAAATGAATCTATGGGATAATATTAGTTCTTTTTTGTTTTTATTCATTGTAGTTTATAGTCGCTTTCAAAATTCTTTCACATACATCACGGCTTGTCAGTTTAGGGCAGGAGGAAACCCACAACATCCATAGCGCTGAAAGTTGCAGTAAACCTGTGAGCCCTGGGGTGAAGAACATATCTGCCAAGTTTCATGCTTTTAACCGAAAGTGCACAATTCGGCCTTTTTTTCCCACTTAGCCGCTGGACTACTAGTACTGATAGACCAAGGATGAATTTATAACTGCATTGTCATAATACAGACAGTGAATCCTATCAATATCGTATCAGAAAGGTAACTTTTGTGAACATTGATACCAGGCTCTTGGGGCGGGATTTGTACTTGGAACTTTTGGCTCAGAATGTCTGAATGAAACTATGGTACCAACTCACCTGATAGGGACAGTGTGATCATAATTGTACTCGTCGATTGGTTCCGGATAGCCAATGTCTATAATCTTCTTCTTCAACAGATTGAAACCTAGACACTCGTAGTCAGGGGACTTGTATACTGGAGGCAGAAAGAAAATACATCCATATAAACATAGTGAACATAACAATATGATACAACATACCGGGTACTGAGAGAGAAAACAAAACAATGTGAAAAATATTTTACACTACCTTCAAAATTGAAGAGAACAATGATGATGATACTGATATCTTATTCTTAATATTACTTAAGAAAATGCAGCTCTAAATCTAATAAAAAAACAAAGCTAAATATAAAAGCTTGTCTGGTCATGAATCACATCAATTAACCTAAATACCAAACACATACCAGAAAAAAAACACAATTTTGATTCGGTTATCAGATTATGCTTCTGAACATACTTGATATTATTTTTCTATTTGTCATACTTCTAGGTCGCATTAAGTGGCTACAATTAACCAATCAGCTGATGTACTTCAAAAGTGATAAGCCCTACTTGTACATAAGATCTATGTTACTTTCTAAATCTAGCCAAATAATCTTGAAATTTTCTCTACAGTAAACCCTAAATCCAAACTAAAATATCAAAATGTGGATCGAAAATTCAACAACAATAAAACTAGAGCATGAATCACATCAATTTACCAATTAACATATTATGTACTTGGCAATTGATGAGTCCTACTTGTACATAAAAGCTGTTCTGCTGTCTATTCTATCTTATATCTATGATGAAACGCTTAATGACAATCGTTGTGGAGATAACGTAGACTATTTCCTATCATGAATTTATTTCTCATTGTCAATGCTGTGCTCAAGATGGCTAAAAATTACAAAGTACAAAGTTCCCAGACACTTGAAGCAATTTCCTGTACCTTCTTTGATGGCATTTCTACCTACGAGTTTAATGGACGTTGTTGATAGAGAAAAACAAGAGCGCATCCACAGGTGATAATTTATCACTGAGAAAGGAGGCAACCAACATGAAAACAAAAAGAGCATTGCAAACCTCTATAAAATTCTAAATTTCTAAATAAGTATTCCAATGTGTTCCAAGTATTTCATGTACTTTTTTGTCATTCCAAAACAAAAATAAAAGTATTTCGAATTCTTGCAAATTGTCAAGAATGTTAAAACACAAATTTAAATTGGATTGGATATGCTAATTAGATAAATTTGAAACTTTCTTCCTGGTATGTTTGAATCTTGTTTCAAAGACGGAAATAATTCTTGGTTGATTTTGTAAAGAAAAACTTAGTTGTTTTAGTTTCCTCAAAATAGGTTTTGTATTTCAATGAAGCGTGTTCTCTGAAAGCATTGCCATGTTATTGTTTACAGCAGCACCTGTCGGGTCAAAATAACATAAGTTTCGAGTGGGAGATGTGATTTCTTTGGATAAGAAGACTAGGACAAGAATCGTGTCAAGATTTACACAGTAAAATCGTCCACTCATGTCCATCTGCTTCCTTCACATTTAAAAACTTTCCCCATCTTTTATGTCAATTCATTAAAAAGACAGACAATTTCATAAAACAGTAGCATTAGCAATAATACATCCATCATATCTAGATATATATGAGTGGCAACATGTTACTTGTAGAACATTTCTGGTGACCAAAAAAAGGTTTAAATTAAGATGTGTGGTTACGGATTTTCTTTATGAAAATATTACGAAATCTACTAAATACATCTTTATATAAATTCTATTCATATTATTTTGTATTCGTCTCAAATGTTTGCTTTATAGAATTAAATTTTAGTACACATGCACGCTACTTTGTACAATGCAAACAATGATTTATGAAACTGACAAAAAAGTTATGCAATAAATCTCTCCCCATAGAAAAATACGCTCTGAATTTTTTTTAAATATTTTGTTTGTGTTCAAACAACTCAAATCGGACTCTAGAACTTAACGGGACACCCAATTACGTCGCATCCATTATCATTTCACGAATAAAAATCAGTGTATGGATCACATGTCACATTTACATTCACGACGAGTCATTTTTATTTCCTTTCCGCTATTTAAGAAGAGTTCTCAGGATCTGCTTCATATTAACAATAGATAACTCTCCGTGCATGAATCAAGCTCAATAACCCTCGACATATCAAACAGGGTCATCTTCCTATTGAACATTTTGGATTTGAACCCAGCAGGCGGACAGGGAGGGAACCTAGCTGTACCTGCGTGCCACCTGTTTCCAGTTTTTGTTCATCAGCGAAAATTGACGGGGGTCGTATCAAGGTCTTAATTGTGATATCTCAGATTATAGAACACATATTATATAACGTTATGAAAATATGATTTTAAAATAATGTGTTGTATATGGATGAAAAACAAAATGAGAAAGAATTACATAATGTAATGCTACAACATTCCATGTTTAACCAGAATGTTTCTTGCTATGAAGAACAAATGTGAAGACGAATAAGTGAGCAAGTGAATATGGAGTTTAATGTCACTGCAGGTATCTTTCACCTACCGTATTTGTGATGAATGTGAAGATGAAGAGCACAATAGAATTTTTTTTAAACACCAGAATTTGTTTTCTATCAATGTTAATTGTTACTATTATTTAATTTAATACACTACAGACGTAGTTTAGTTAAACCATAGTTTAAGGATCATACTGACAGTGGTATATCTCGTCGCTTAAACCTACCGGTAGTTTAGCTTAAACTGTCGTTAAACTACGTCTGTGCATACGGACCCTGGTATATAAAAAAACAAAAACATAAAAAGAACATTTGTGTGATTATTATAAAATACAAATGCAGCTAATTTCCCCTTAATTTCCCATCACCTTTTAAAGAAAAATGACCAAACTTCTATGAAACGGCCCCTCTAATATCTACATATACCTTTTTATCATTCTGAGACTCTTTCACACAACACAACACAAAAGCGATTTTTCACTGATTTTTATCCATTTTCCCCATCGGCAGGCACCCCCCATTCATATGTCATCACGATCTCTACTTCTGTGAATGAACCATGCTTCATGTCTTGTACCAGGGCTCCTGGCCATTCAGCTTGTCCTGCTTTCAAAGCAGCGACACTACGAATCAAATAAAACTCTTCACACAAGGGAGGTACTTTTTTTTTCACTGCGTAACCGCTGTCTATAGGTACGCCATATCGAGTAACCTTTTACTCATGTACGTCTCTCCCATCTACGGTTCCTTTCAAGGCAATTTCATTCACTCTCGTTTACGATTATCTGAGGGGTAGACGTGAAGGCGGGCTGAAATCATAACTATTATATTGGTACAGCTGCTCTCGTGTTGAAAGGGCTTCCGGTGCCTATGTAGGGGAGGATAGGTTAAAGAGTTACACAACTTTGCTTGCTTACGTCAATGTAAAAATATATGTACTATTGACTATGCTTTCATTCAAATTATGCATTAACCTTCTCCCTGCTGAATAAAATCAAAGTGTTCTATTTCTGCATGTGATCGGGCAACTTAAGTCGCCTTCAGCAGGGAGAGGGTTAAACTACCATATTTGAGTCAGTTCAGTTAGCTAAGATCACGAAATTCAGTTTTAAATATTTTATAATTTTGATAAGGTTCACAAAATTAAAGGGCATTTATAAAGTTATGATCAACTACGGTATGTAATCGCTGAATCAGGAAATCTACTTTTCAGTGTTTGATCATTTTGATTAAGTTTATTAAATTGGGGTTTATTAAAGCTGCTTTCAAGATTCTTTCACAATAACAAAATAGCAATAACAGCAAGATGTGAAATCATAGTTTGAAATAAGACTTTTTTGGGTTCTTTTTTGTTGTTTTAGCTGGTGTTTATTATAAAAATAAAATAAAATATTTAAAAATTTTTTTGTTAAGCATACAATACTCGACAAAACAAATTAACACTGCAATGATAAAATAATATCCTCATAATACCCCATTTTGCCACATTAACTCGTAGGATGGGTTCCACTATCTCCACATCCTTCCGTTGCCTAGAAGTAGCACAATGTTCAAACAATCGCCTTTAAATACATCTATATCCGTTTCCGTTAAATTGTGCGTTGTCGAGGGTCACAACTCCGCCCAATCAAACAGTGACAACTGACAGAAGTGACACTATTTTCGTCTGTCATTCATCGACAACGCTGAGTGACACCATAGATCTATATCGTCTTCATCTTTCAATGGGCCGAGTGTCTGAACATTTCTTTGTACATCCTGAAAACTTACGCACAAAAGACTTCCTGACAATTCAGCTTATTTTCTGGGTGAAAAGTCGCTTTTATGACAATGTTCACGTGCACTTATGTTGTTTTCTGCATCGGTGATTCACAAAGGGTTAACTCGCATTGGTCCGAGAGGTTAAGATGGAAGTAGATTAATATGAAAATTATTTTAGGAAAATTGATATTAATTAACTCTTTCCCTGCTGGATATTTATTATAGGGCATCTCTGGTTACCACCAGCACAATGGAGGTTAAAGAGTAAACTCATGCTGATGAATGTGGTAGAACTATTGCCAAATGTCCAGTAAAACCACACAATCGATGGTATTGTCTGTGTATATTTTTATACTGTTTAAAGAAAACAGCACTATTTGACAGACAAGAAAGGGCCCGTATTCTTGGAACTTCTTACCTAAGAACTTCTTAGTGAGAAAAGATCTTCAAGAATTAACATAAGCAGAAAACCAGTTAGGCAATTTCTTAGTACTTACGAAGTTTCGAGAATACGGGCCCAGCTGATGAAGAACCTACAGGACTGAGATAACGTCTCCCAGAAGTTAAATGCTACATTCACACCAACCAGATCTTAGTTTGTACAATTTGATGAATACTTGAATGTTCAATAGAGCAAGCACTTACCACTCCTACCCAGTAGTTATTCTTATTATCATTACAACAAACCCCACGATGACATGTTGGCTCTATGACTTATTGAACACATCTCAGAACGTGAACAGTGTAAAATGGTTTCTAATCTATCTCCATCACTCATTAGCTGAGTCTTGTCGAGTATTTCCCCACAATAAATCAAATGTGGAACTCCCAGTTAACTTTAAATTGGTGTATATTCCAGCTATTTTTCTTCACCCACCGCTAGAGAAAGGTACTGATAAAAAGTTGCCATGATGCCAAGAATACCTAATTCCTCTGGGAATAGTCGACTAGTCGGATAGTCGCTACTGAGAACAGACTAGTACTATCAGACTACATTGTGTATCAGGTCATAAACTATTTTTGCCAATTCCTTAGAAGCGGATGTTAATACAGTGCTCCCTCGATATAACGCCCTTCGATGCACCGTGGATTCGGATACAACGTGGGGTCCAATGTGGACCCCATTTAAAAAATAAAAAATAAATAAATAAAACCTTGATGCTAGGAACAACATTATTTTTGGTATTGCAACAAACATACATCCTGGGGGGATTTGACAACATTCATCTTTTTCTATTTAATTGGGGTTTAGATCCGCATTTAGGATTATTTCATCATGGCTTGTCAGTTTAGGGTAGGAGGAAACTTGCAACATCCATGGTGCTGAATGTTGCAGTAAATCTGTGAGCATTGTGTGAAAAAGTTAAATAAAACAACATTTGTATTCACCTCCAACAGCATTATTTACATTAGATCTACCATGAATATGTTTTTCCAGATAACATTGGACATCAACCATTCCAAAATCGACCACAGCGTCAACATTTTATTAATATCATGGCAGAATAAAAAGGTCGCAAATCGGCAACAGTTCCATAGTAGAGAACATCTGACATCCGAGGTCAAAGATCAGGCGCCATTAGTCAACAAAATCAATGTACGATAT
>JAUTBZ010106646.1:0-36164 GCA_032361785.1 Lepetodrilus galriftensis
GATTTTAACCGAAAAATAGTCATTCCAGCAAGAGAGCGTTATCGAGTGCATACCTTTATGAATGATGCCAATATTGACGATAAAACCATTATATTTTGTGCAACACAAGCACACGCAGCAATGGTTCGTGAAATGGTAAATCAATACAAACCAAAGGGAAAAGATATTAATTATTGTGTTCGTGTTACTGCCAATGATGGAGAAATTGGCGAACAGTTTTTACGTGAATTTCAAGACAATGAAAAACTAATACCAACCATACTCACTACTTCTCAAAAACTATCTACAGGAGTAGATGCACGTAACATTAGAAATATAGTTTTGATGCGTCCTGTAAATCAAATTATAGAATTTAAACAAATCGTAGGAAGAGGAACACGAATGTTTGATGGAAAAGAGTTTTTCACCATTTATGATTTTGTAGATGCGTACCAACGTTTTTCAGACCCAGAATGGGATGGCGAACCAGTTGAGCCAATAGAACCTGAAATTTGTGAGAAATGCCACCAAAGTCCTTGTATTTGTGTAAAAGAACCTAAAAAATGTAAAGTTTGTGGCGAAAGTCCTTGTGTTTGTGAAGTAGAACCACCAACCGAATGTGAAACTTGCGGACAATTGCCTTGTATATGCAATAAGAAAGTAAAAATAAAATTACGAAACGGAAAGGAATTGGAAATTCAGAAAATGATTTCAACTTCCTTTTGGAGTGCAGATGGAAAACCAATATCAGCAGAAGAGTTTTTAAATAATTTATTTGGAGAACTACCAAATTTCTTTAAAAATGAAGCAGAATTAAGAGAGTTATGGTCTAATCCGATAACTCGGAAAACGCTACTTGAAAAATTAGAAGAAGCAGGTTTTGGTTTAGAAGAACTAAACACATTGAAAAAACTAATAGATGCCGAAAAAAGTGACCTTTTTGATGTCTTGGAATATGTATTTAATAGTGATATAAAACCAATAACAAGAAAAGAACGAGTAGCAGTAGCAGAAGCGACAATATTTGCATTACTAAACGAAAAACAAAAGGAATTTATAGAATTTGTATTGAGTAAATATGTTGAAACAGGAGTTGGCGAACTTGACCAATCAAAATTACCAGTACTACTTGCTAATAAATTTCAATCTCAAGAAGATGGAATTGAAAAGTTGGGTGGAAATGCACTTGAAATAAGAGATATGTTTATAGAATTTCAGAAATATTTATATAAAACAGCATAAAGGAATGAAAAGCCAACGCATAAGCCATACACATTTGCAATCGCTACAGCCAACGCTCAAAAGCCAAAATTGCAAAGAGTATGTCTTGCCAACGCCATCGTAGCAGAACGTGAAGAACAGCCAGTTGCTAATAAAGTATAAAAAAGTGTAGTAATAAATTGAAAGGTAAGTGCCTTGAAATCCGCTACTATTCATACACCATACATACATCAAAAGAAGGGTTGGTAAAGCCTGTCAAGCACGGATAAAGGAAATTCATATAGAACCAATATCTTTCATATAGTACTTTCCCAAGCCTCCATCAAGAGAGCAAAAAAGTCAAGCAAATTTAAATCTAACTCAACCACCTATCAATCATAAAAGAAATGGCATCCGTTTTGCCTTATATTTGTATAAAGCTATAGAGTTATAATATGAAGAAGAAACAAATGCTATATTTTTTACCTGTTATTTTAGTACTGTTGTATTTAGATCGATGTACCGTTGTGAACATCTCAACTTCAAGAATTTTCAAGAAGAAAGAATACAACGCTTATCCGTATCTAAAAGATGGTGCACAATCAGAACATTACGAACTATTTAGAATCAGTAATAAAACTTATGTAACGCTTACTTACGATACAGAGCATAATTACTTTATTACGGATGATGTGGAAGGCTACAAAAAAATATCTGCTGATGGGGAGATTGAATTTACACTAAGCCCTCATGTGTATATGCCATTTTTGAGTCATTTTGGTTTTACGGATAGCCTTGTTTATGATTTTTCTGAAAAGAATCCGACCGCTAAAGCCTTAAAAGTAATCCAATCGAAAGAGAATAAAGAAGCGTGGACCAAAGACTTTGAAAGCCTTTACTTCAAAGCCGAATATGTTTTTTATGGGGAGGAAATACATAGAAATTTTGAGGCAGATCCAGCCAGAAAGTCACAAAAAGAATACTATCCTATTTTTATGAAAATAGATAAGGAGTGGATGCTTCTTCTTACGCATAGTGAGATAAGTATTAATGATTTGAAGTATTTTGGTTTGAATCAAAAAGTAGGTCGACAAATGATTTATTTAAAAGACGAATCAAAACAGACCTATTCTAATTGGGGTACAGATCATCAAGATGAAAAAAGAATATTGAATGGACCAGACTGGGATATTGGACAAAAAGATGCAGCGCATTTAACAGCAAAATATTCATCAAACAAAATCAAAACTAAGTTTATTTCAAAAGAATATGTAAGTGGTACAACATACTATTTTAATGTTCCTGTTACGTTTGGAACAACTGGATACTACCAAATAGCAAAAGGAACGGAGATAATTAAATTCAAGGAACAAGGTTTAAGAACTATACTTAATTATGCTTCCTATCTTTATTCTTTCACTGTTCCCCTAAAATATGAAGCCCAATGTGGCGTCTCCTTTTTAAAATATAAATTTCCTTCTAATGCGATTCCAGAAGATAGGAAAGGGCTTTTTGTACTCAGAAAGAAACTCTAGATTTGAGGGTACTAGGTGTGTAATATATTGCACAGTTTTTCAACTTGGCGGTTTAGCCTCGTGATATTCAGTGGTCTTGTATCCGATATCTTTTGCAATAAGTAGAAGTGCGCGTAGCAAACTTAGTTGACGAGCAAATGTCATGAAAAAAACTTTCTAGCTATCCAAGTATGCTTGACGGAAATCGCTTCGCTTTTCCTACATCTTGCAAATGAATTTACAAGGCCTCTGAGCGCGGCTTGCTTAATGGGGAGTACAACAAATCAATGATTCACTTGGCTTTGATTCCGTTTTATTTTGACTTCGTTATACCAATTGCATGTTTTTTGTGCAATATGTTATACACGCTCAAATAGCACGTCTCCACATTTCTTGAGTTTTTTGTACCTTGTGGTTGAAATCAAAATTTCAGCACTCCTAGAGTGTACAATCAAAACTAATGAATATGAACTTACTAAGCTTATTTTCCGACCAAATCGGTAGCTCTTTAATCAAACAAGCCACCGGACTTCTTGGAGAGTCCGAATCTGGTGTTACCAAAGCCATGACAGGCCTAATGCCTAGTCTTTTGGGTACTTTAGTCAACAAAGGCGGTACCATGGAAGGTGCTTCTTCCTTAATGAATTTACTGAATAACAATGCCGACGATAGTATTTTAGATAATATTGGAGGGCTTTTCTCTGACAAGTCCAAAGTGTCTGGACTCATGGATTCTAGTGGAGGTATTTTAGATGGGCTATTAGGAGATAAACTTGGCTCTTTAACTGGTATGCTTTCTAGCTTTTCAGGTTTAAAATCGGGTTCAATGGGCGGCTTAATGAAACTAGCGACCCCATTTCTATTAGGCTTTTTGAAGCGCAAAATCATGAACAAAGGTGCCTCTGGACTCATGAGTCTGTTAGGTGGTCAAAAGAAACACATTGCGAGTGCGATGCCTCCAGGCCTATCGGGTATTTCCGATTTGTTAGGATTTGGTAATTTTGGTAAAGAAGAAAAAGTAGCCACTCCAAAAGTTGAAACTAAGCGCCCTGAGCCTACAAAAAAGAAGGGTGGTTTTGCTTGGTTATTACCGCTATTGTTAATTGTAGCAGGAGCATATTGGTTTATGAATAGAGGATCGGAAGCAAAAGTAGAAACGCCTCCAGTCGTAGAGCACAAAGCAGAACCGAAAGTGGAAGAACCAGCACCAGTTGTCGCAAACTACCAGATGATTGATTATCCAGGTGGAACATTTGCAGGTGTTAGAAGTGTCGTGTCTTTCGACAAAATGAAAGATGCTTTTCAGGAAGGATATGGCGCATTGGGCAAAGCAGGTGTTAAACCTACAGGTCCTGCTTCGGGTGTATTCTACACTTACGATGAAGAAAAGAAAGAATCTGATATGGTCGCAGCTTTTCCAGTAGCTACCGATGGTGCTAAATTTGCTGCACCTATTTCTGTATTTAAATTACCTGCTGGTAAAGCAGTGATGACAGAATATATGGGCGATTACAAGCAAAGCTATGACGCACATGTGGCCTTAGAAAAATACATGACCTCTAAAGGTTTGAAGCAATCTGGCGCTGTACTAGAAACGTATTTAGTGGGTCCAAATGACACACAAAATCCTGCGGAGTACAAGACACAGATTTATTATTTCTACGAGTAATATTTGGGAATTTATTTTTAATATTAAGACATCAAAACCGTTGGTTTTGATGTCTTTTTTTTGCTGGATCACTTTCTGGGCTAGCTCACCAATCTTTACGCCAGTTTGCTTTCAGCAACTTTGCTCCAAGCTTAGCGATCTGGAAATAACGTGGTCACCAGATAACATAATCACCGGATCGCTAAGCCCGCAGGGATTGGTGAGCCAAAACATATCCAGCAACTAAGAAAAACACTTCCTTTTCTCTAATCTTTCACCCGATTAAATCGCAGTGCATTCAACATCCAAAAAGGCAAAGATTTTTTTGGGTCTCTCTTTTTTAAATTAATAAAGAGTCCAAGTTTTTTGAAAATAGGAATTTTATGGGTTTCCACAAATTCAATAAGTGTCCCATCAGGATCCTCCACATAGACAAAGTGACCTGCTGCATCTCCCATATCAAAACTATCCGCACTATCCACTGTAAAGGGATGTCCCGCCGCCTCACATTTTGTTTTCAGCTCGCTCATATTCCGAATATCAAAACATAGATGAATAAATCCTAAATCTCCCCAAAGCCTATTTTTAAATATTTTATTGGGCGTTCTATCTATTACTTTTATTAATTCTATTGTGCTAGGTCCGAGCAACTTACTGAAAGCGCCTTCTCTTGGCTGACTATGTTTCAAAAGGACTCTTTCCACTTTTTGAGTTCCTCCAGGTAAAGATTTTAAATCCTCAAAAACACCAGACTCTTCATATATCACGGTGTCATAACCCAAGATGTTGCTATAAAATTCTTTTGCTTTTGCTAGGTCTGTCACCCCCAATACAGCTCCATAGCAGCCACCCATCACATCACCAAGTTTGGGATTAAACCAATTATCTGCTTTCACTATTTGAAATATATTTCCGAAAGGATCTTGCACAAAAAAGTGTTTTTCACCGTTTGGCATATTGACAACATCAGAAAGGAGATTGGTTTTATTTTGCGCAAGCTGACGATACGCAGCATCCACATCTGTTGCTTTTATTTTCGTAATAAAAATCCCTAAATCCCCTAGTTGTATTTTAAATTTAGCCGGTTGTGGTGTGCGACTTGTGTATTGCCAAATTTCAAAACCACCACCACCTTTCATATTTAGTGCGAGAATCGCATGACGCTTTTGCGGCTTCCCATCGGTGTAGGGCAACATCAAAGCGGCCTCTGCTGCTTCGTCAAACATCGGTAAGTCAAAGCCAAAATTTTTGCGATACCAATCCCATGCTTCATACACGTCTGGAATGCCAATGCCCATTTGTTGAATACCACTTATTACTACTGCCATTATGTTGGTTTTATTTTGTCCACAATTCGATAATACATCCAAGGCCAAAAGCGTCGGATATGTACCAATAATAATTCCTTTCGTCCGACTAGTATTTCTTTTTTATTATTACGAATTCCTTTTAGTATTTTTTTTGCGCAAGCTTCTGGAGAGACGCCTTCATCTTGTCCATCGTCCATCTGATTATGTGGCTGCCCATCTTTACTTATCGCATTGAATGAGACTTGGGTTTTGACCCTTCCGGGAATGACGATACTCACTTGAATATTATCTTGTTTGAGTTCTGCTCGCAAGGTTTCATAATATCCATGAAGTGCATGCTTGGAAGCCGAATAGGCGGAACGTAAAGGGAAGCCAAATTTACCAACGATAGAACTCACCGTTACCAAGTGTCCAGATTTTTGCGCAAGCATATAAGGGAGCACGGCTTTAGTCAAAGCGATATTTCCAAAAAAATTAATCTCCATTATTTTGCGATCGATTTCCAGCGGTGTTTCTTTCGCTAAAGCCCGTTGACTGATTCCTCCATTATTCACGAGAATGTCGATGCATTTCATTTTTTGGATGACTGCTGCTGCTAGTTTTGGAAAGTTATCTGCTTGCGCCAAATCTAAAGGCACAACTAATGCCTGCACGCCAAATTGTTCACATTGCTTCTGAAGCACCTCTAGTTTTTCTTTGCGCCTTGCAGAAAGGATAACATTCGCACCTTGCTGAGCAGCTTCAAGCGCCAAAGCTGCGCCGATACCAGAAGAAGCACCTGTTATCCATATATTTTTTTTGCTTAGATTCAAGATTGTTTGTTTGGTGTAAAGGTAGCAAAAAGCGAATAATCAAAGTTCATGATTTCAAAAACACTTCAGCTGTTATTACCCCAAATTGCAATAGTTTTCGCAAATTTGCAGTTTACAATCAAACAATTTGTCTTGAATAAAAGAACATTATTAGCGATTTCGATATTTGTGGTGGTTTTGGGACTAGACCAATGGCTAAAATTTTGGGTTAAAACCAATATGACGATAGGCGAAATGTTTCCAATGTTTTCGGGTTCTAAGAAAGCATATATCCATTTTATTGAGAATCCTGGGATGGCTTTTGGCCTAGAGCTTGGCGGTCGCTGGGGCAAGATTCTTTTAACTTTATTGAGGATTATTTTTATTTTAGCCTTGGGTGGCGCGCTCCGTTTTTTGATTCGTCAAAAAGCACCAATGGGCTTCGTTGCAGCTATAAGCTTAATATTAGTAGGAGCGGTTGGAAACATTGTGGACAGTGTTTTTTATGGAATGATCTTTAATTCCTCTTATCACAGTGTTGCGACATTTTTACCGGAAGGTGGTGGGTATGCCCCTTTGCTAGAAGGAAAGGTGGTTGATATGTTTTATTTTCCGTTGCTGCGTAGTGAATACCCTAGTTGGGTTCCATATTTTGGAGGAAAGCCTTTTGAATTTTTTAGACCTATTTTTAATATTGCAGATGCGGCTATTTCGATAGGTGTTGTGAGTATTTTCTTATTTATGCGCAAGACATTCAATGAATACGCGAAGTTCGATTCAAATCAAAACGACAAGCCAGTTCTAGACACAGAATAGCTTCCTTTTCTTTTTTTAATGTCGGATCAAATACATTTCCTATATACAGTTGCCCAAAAATCATGGGCGCTTGGTTCTAAGTAACAATTATCACATAAGTATTTTTTAAATATTTTCGACCTTGTGCGGGACAGAATATTTCTACAAATAAAAACACAATTATGAAATTGACTAATTTCTCTCTCCTTTTAATCTTAGTAGCTACTTTAGCTTTCTCTACAGGCTGTAAAAAAGATAAAACGGATCCAACTCCTACCTCTCAATTTGAATCTAAAAAAGTAGGTTCTGATGAAATGGAGATTATAACAGATACCAAAGCCAAGCTTGTTTGGGTTAATGATTCTCGGGGTTGTTTTGCTGGTATCATAGAGCCAGGTGGCCAGTGCGACAGTCTTATGTTTGCCGGAAGAAGTGACTGGAGAACACCTACGCCAGCAGAATTAAGCGGACTTATCAAAGCGATTACGGCAGAAGAAAAGAAGTTGAATTACATCAACGCTAGCTGCGCTTTGATGTCAACAAACGAAGCTACATGGGTTTTTACAGAAAATGCTACTAGCCCAGGCACAATGACAACAATGAAGCCAGGGAATGCTGGTCTAAGATGTGTCGTCAGTCTATAATATTATAATGCTTAGTTGAATAAATCCGTAACTGCTTGTCAGTTGCGGATTTTTTTTTCATCTTTCCCGATTACATTCTGATTACTTTCTGCCTACGTTCCTCTCTTCAAAACCGCCGATACTCAGAAACCCAACAACTTTTGCGTAAATAATACGCAAAAAACTTGCTTGCTACAAATTTTGCGCATACATTTGTGTAAAATTAACGCAAATGATTATTAATCTAGACAAAAAATTCAATCCTTTTCCAACGAAGCACCTCATTGAGTTTGACAGCTTTACTTTCGCTGGAGGTGAACCTCATATCAAAATCAAAATGGATTTGAGAGATGCAAGGGAGATACACATCAGCCATAGAATTCAATCTTTTAATGATATTGGCTTGTTGCTGCTTGCTGTAAATGCGATTCGAAATATGAGCCAAGCAGATTTACACCTAATACTCCCCTATTTCCCAGGAGCAAGACAAGATAGATTGATGGTTGCAGGTGAGCCCCTTACGGTAAAAATCTATGGAGATATTATTAATTCATTGAAGCTCCAAAGTGTAACTGTTTTTGACCCACATTCAGAAGTGACCGCAGCATTAGTACATAATTGTATTGTGGTTAATAATCATCAATTCATTGGTCAGGTGATGGATTCACTTCCGCAAAATACTTTGTTGGTTTCTCCAGACGGAGGA
The DNA here is from genome assembly GCA_032361785.1 of Lepetodrilus galriftensis. Lineage (NCBI taxonomy): Eukaryota > Metazoa > Mollusca > Gastropoda > Lepetellida > Lepetodrilidae > Lepetodrilus > Lepetodrilus galriftensis. Next base: position 8,567 of record JAUTBZ010106646.1, read on the forward strand.
GCACTCAAAAAGATTTATAAAGTCGCTGCTCATCTACAAAATTACGAAGTCATTGAATGTTCCAAAACTAGAGATGTAAAGACGGGCAAGCTTTCGGGTTTTAAAGTTTATGCTGAAGACTTGCAAGGAAGAGATTGTCTGATAGTTGATGATATCTGTGATGGTGGCGGTACTTTTTTAGGATTGGCAAAAGAATTAAAATTAAAAAATGGGGGTAAATTATATCTTGCCGTCAGCCACGGAATTTTTAGTAAAGGGCTAGAGATATTGGCAGAAGAATTTGAAATAGTATTTACGACAAATGCTTTCAAAGACATCGTATCTACCAATCAATTTAAACAATTAAAACTAGAAAATGGACTATTATCTTAACACACAAAACACTTACAATCGTTTGCTGGCAGAATATCAACAACATGGATCGTTGGTTGTTGCTTACGATTTTGACAATACCGTTTATGATTTCCATCAAAAGGGTTGGCAATTTAAAAAAGTGATTCAACTTTTGCGTAAGCTCAAAAAAAATGGTTGCTACTTAATTATTTTTACGGCTAATGAAGATGAAATATTTGTCAAAAATTACTGCAAAGAGAATAATATTCCCTTTGATGCTCTAAATGAAAATCCGCCCTTCTTTAAGTCCAGAAGTCGAAAAATCTATTACAATATTTTGCTAGATGATCGTGCAGGCTTAAAAGAATCTTACACCTTATTATCAGACCTTTTAAAAAACTTAAAATGATGAATCCATTGCTTTTAACTGACGGTTACAAGGTTGACCACAGACGACAATATCCGAATGAAACAACCTTGGTGTATTCCAATTGGACACCCAGAAAAAGTAGAATTGAGGGTATAGAAGAAGTAGTTTTTTTTGGACTGCAATACTTTATTAAAAAATATTTAGTCGAGGAGTTTCAAAAGAATTTCTTTAACCAACCCAAAGTGGAAGTTTGTAAAAAATACAGCCGTAGAATTAATAATTATTTGGGGGAAAATAAAGTAGGAATCGTTCACATAGAAGCACTCCACGACTTGGGGTATATTCCAATGGTTTTTAAAGCTTTACCGGAAGGTGTGTCCGTGCCGATTCGAGTCCCTATGTTTACAATGTACAATACCTTGCCAGAATTCTTTTGGTTAACCAATTACTTTGAAACCCTACTGTCTACTACGGTTTGGCTACCTTGCAACTCTGCGACAATTGCGAAGCAGTACCGAAAAATTTTGGATAAATATGCAGCGGAAACTTCGTCTGTCCCAGAATTTGTAGATTGGCAAGGGCACGATTTTTCCATGCGTGGAATGGCTGGTTTAGAAGCTGCCACGATGAGTTCGGCCGGCCACTTATTGAGTTTTACAGGAACGGATACGATTCCAACTATTGATTTTTTTGAGGATTACTATAATGCGAATTCGGATACAGAATTAATCGGTGGTTCTGTAGCAGCAACAGAACATTCCGTAATGTGTATGGGTACAGATGAGGGTGAACAAGAGACGTTCAAGCGGTTAATTTCGGAAGTCTACCCAAATGGAATTGTATCTATTGTTTCTGATACTTGGGATTTGTGGAAAGTATTAACGGAGTATTTGCCGAATCTAAAAGAAGATGTTCTAGCAAGGGATGGCAAAGTCGTTATCCGGCCCGATAGTGGAGATCCTGTTGATATTATTTGTGGAAATCCCAGTGGAAAAACAGAAGCGGAAAGAAAAGGAGTCATTGAATTACTTTGGGATACTTTTGGCGGAAGCACAAATAAAAAAGGTTACAAAGAATTGGATAATCATATCGGCGCCATCTATGGAGACAGCATCACTTTGGATCGAGCTAGTCGCATGTGTGAGCGCTTAAAGCAAAAGGGTTTTGCATCCACAAACATCGTGTTGGGTATTGGCTCCTTTACGTATCAATATAATACGAGAGATACTTTTGGTTTTGCCATGAAAGCAACCTATGGCGAAGTGGCTGGAGAAGGACGAGCTATTTTTAAAGATCCAATTACCGATGATGGAACTAAAAAATCGGCCAAAGGATTGTTGAAAGTAGTTTTGGAAAGAGGCCAGTACAAGTTGATAGATGAAGTGACTTGGGCGGAAGAAAAGGAAGGAGAATTGCGAGAGGTTTATCGGGATGGGCGTGTTTTGGTGGAGGAAGATTTGCAAGGGATTCGATCTCGGGTACGTTGTTAACGATGAGACCAAGGCTTAGTCCCTAATCCATTTTTTCCATCCACCAATTAAGAATAACAAACCAATAAAAATTGCAATAAAGGAATACATTGCTTCTGTATAGGAACCAGCTTGTTGCCAAGCAATGTCAAAAATCAATTCACCGACACCTCGGAAAAGATAAATCATAGCGATACCAAAAATACCTAGCTTGAGAAAAGGTAATTTCCGATATTTGTTGTCTGCCGATAAGCCATATAGTCCAAAAATAAAAAATACTACGGCAACAAAAATGGTCAATAAATATGGTAGAGAAGCATGGACTTGTGCCATTTCTTCCATCTCTTTTCCAATCCCTGTTACTTCGAACATTTGTTTTGCCCAAATTAACCCCACGAGATGAGCTATGGCAATAATGATATTAAGAATACCTCCAAGTCTAAGCATTTAACTTTTCTTTTTTTAATCCCAAAATAGCAAATATGGCAATAGGTAAAAAGAAAATCCACTGCGGAACCAAAAGGCCATAGTAGAATCCTGATACCACAAAAGGAAGACAAAATATCAAATTCAAATATGCGACAACGGAAAGCAATTCAATATTGCCCATGAATCTTTTGCGCAAGCCAGCACTTAATAGAATCCAAGAAGTTGCCAATAGGATAATGCTTACCATATTCCAAGCACCCACTAGTTGAGATTTCTGTTCAAGGTCTAGCACCGTGTCTAGCATCGGGTTAACGAGATCTAATTGTCCACCGATTAAGTGTAGAAAAAAAGTGATTAGATTTAGGACACCAGCTATGATTAGGTAATTGTTTTTCATTATTAATATTTAATGAATTGATTAATTTCTTTTTTGACTTCCGCCAAATAATTTTTGCTTTGTTTCTTGTATCGAATCAATTCATGATATCCGATGAGGTATTTGTAAAGGAGTATTGATTTTATTTCAGCTTCTTTATTTTTGTAATTCATTTTCATTAAAATACTCTTGACATAAGTTATCCGCTGTTGGTCTATGCCATCAATAATTACTTGTATTTTTTTATCTTTTAAGGCATATCTTTTTAGAAAGAAGTTGAAATCCAAATAAGGATCTTTCTTAAAGGAGAGTTCGATTAACTTTTCAAGCTGTTGTTTCCCTGATTTTTTGGTATTGGTTAGCGCTATTATCTGATTGGTATCTATGGTGACCCAGTGTGTGATAATCGCTTCTATAAATTGTTTTTTTGTCTTAAAATGCCAATAAAAACTGGACTTATTAACCTTTAGCTTTGCAGCCATCTTTTCTACAACGATTCCTGCTACGCCCTTTTCAGCGAATAGCTCGTATCCTAAGTTTATCCAATCCTCTTTAGTGGCTATTACCTTTGGCATAATTAGACGGTATCGTTTAATTATGCAAACATACGGGTTGTTTTAATTAGACGCAAGCGTTTAGATGGTTATTAAAACGAACAAAAGACTTTCAATTGGGTTTTAATCCCATGAGAGCACTAATACAAAGAGTCAGTCAAGCTTCCGTCAAAATTGATGGACAATTCACGGGACAAATCCAGCAAGGGTTATTAATATTTCTTGGGATTGAAGAAGCCGACGAACAGAGTGACGTTCAATGGCTAGTTCGCAAGATTATCAATATGCGCATCTTCAGTGATGAGGCGGACAAGATGAACCTTTCGGTCAAAGAGGTGGATGGAGGCGTTTTAGTTGTGAGCCAATTCACCCTTCATGCTTCCACAAAAAAAGGAAATCGCCCTTCTTTTATCAATGCGGCAAGTCCTACGAAAGCAATTCCATTGTATGAAGCCTTTGTCTATTATATGGGACAAGAGATTGAAGAGACTGCGACTGGGCAATTTGGCGCAGACATGAAAGTTAGTTTGATCAATGATGGCCCTGTGACGATTTGGTTGGATTCACAAAATAAAGAATAATGAGAGAAGCACAAAAAGCTGTTGACCATTGGATCCATACGGTCGGTGTTCGATATTATAACGAATTGACAAATACGGCAATATTGACTGAAGAGGTCGGAGAAGTGGCCAGCTTGATGGCTCGAATCTATGGCGAACAATCCTTTAAAACGCCTGAACGAGCCGCTTCCGCAAAAGAAGATTTAGCGGAAGAAATGGCAGATGTCCTATTTGTCTTGATGTGTATTGCCAATCAAACAGGTATAGATCTAGATACTTCCTTAAAGAACAAAATGGCAAAAAATGCTAAGCGCGATGCTCAGCGTCATAAAAATAATCCCAAACTAAAATAGCCAATTATGTGTACTGTGACTTTTTTTCCGAAAGGAGATCAAGAATATATGCTCACCTCCAATCGGGATGTTGCACCAAATCGCCATGCAAATGAATTGCTTTCGCTAAATATTAAAGGGCAGAAAGTCGTCTATCCAAAAGATCCAAAAGCGGGCGGAACGTGGATTGCTATCGGAGAAAAAGGGCGAATGATTTGTTTGCTAAATGGTGGCTTCATCAAGCATAAACAAAATCCACCTTATCGCAAAAGTAGAGGGCTAATCGTCTTAGAAAGTTTTGAATGGGATTCATTTGAAGCTTTCGCAAAAGAGTATGATTTTAATAATATTGAGCCATTTACTTTGGTGGGTATAAATCCTGAAGAAGGTTATTTTGAATTCAGATGGACAGGAGAGATGCGTTTTTTGCGCAAGCTAGATAATGAGATACCGGTCATCTGGTCTTCCTCTACTTTGTATGATCGTACCATTCGGGCTAAGCGCCAACATTGGTTTCAGGATTGGTTTGCGAAAGCACCAAGTACTGCAGAGTCTATTTTGAATTTTCATCAAAATGGAGGAGCAGTCGATTTGATAAATGGCTTTATTATGAACCGATCGGATATCGTTTGTACGACTAGTATTTCTCAGGTTATTTATAAAAAAGGAGAAATAAGTATTCACCACAAAGATTTGATTTCCCAAGAAATTTCCCAATTTACGACAAGGTGACTTGCATCATGTTTTCTTCTATATGTGATTGGGATTACATAGTAATGTCCTAAGGCTTATTACATTTGGCATTCAATTTTGAATAGAAACAAAAAAGGACCAAATATGAAGAAGTTAATTTATGGCTTTTTGGCTATTGATGTGGTTATTTTTGCCATTCTGGCTATGAATGGAGGGCTGAAACCACCCAAGTATGACTTAAAGCCCGCAGCTTTCCAACAAGCTGTTGATGCTGGAGGTTTATTAATTGACGTAAGAACGCCAAGCGAATATGAGGATGTTTATATTCCTGGAGCCACATTAGTCAATTGGAAGGGCGATGAATTCGCTACCAAAATCCAAAAATACGACAAGTCTAAACCGATTTACATCTACTGTAGATCTGGCATGAGAGCGTCACGTGCCAAGCGAAAAATGAATAAGTTGGGCTTCAAAGAGGTGTATAACCTGAAAGGTGGCTTGAAAGCTTGGGCAAAAGAAAAGTTACCAGTCAAGGCAAAGAATGGTTTTGATATTAATGCAGGCGAAGGAGGGGAAGGATGTTAATCACCATGAGTATCACCAATAAAAAAACAAAAAGATAATGGCGCATAAAAAAATAAGTACGCAAGAAAAATTACCACTGCTCAAAAGGCTGTCCAAAAAACAATGGTCATACTTTTATGCAGGGGTTGCATTTACGGTCGCACAGATTGTATATGTAGTGGCAAAGTGGCAGTATAAAGTTTCTGCTGGAAAAGTTCCAACGTTAGAGCCAATTAGTGTGACGACGGATTTGGGGCGGATGTTTAGAAATTTTGAAGTAAGTATTAATAATTTATTTGGCTTCAAAAGTGAGCTGTATGGAAACTATGCTCAAGTAGCAGGAGAAACGATTTCTAGTGGAGGTGTATTTACACCAGGAATCGGTTGGCCGATAGTCGGGATGATTATTGGTGGATTCATCGTTGCGATGATGGAGAAAGAAACTAGAGCTTGGGCGCACTATTCCAAAAGAGCTTTATTGGTTTCTTTGGTTGGTGGTGCTTTCTTTAGTTATGGAACTCGTCTAGCAGGTGGGTGTACGTTGACACACTTGATGGGTGGTATTCCGACTATGGGAATTCGTTCTACTGGCTCTATTATTTTTATGGCATTGGGTGGTGCAACTGGTTTTTTCATTATGGAAAAATTAGGTTTAGCGAACTACTTCAAGCACCAAGAAACGATGGAGTATGTGAAGAATGCAGATGCTGGAGAGCAAGCAACCTTGAAGGAAGGATATAACTGGAAGAAGAATCCAATCTATTGGATATCCCTTTTATTCTCTGTTTTATTTGTGGGATTTGCACTTTATGGTGCGTTATTTAATCCTGCTTCTTTACAGAATGCAGATGCAGCTGGTCATATCGCAGCCTTTGGTAGTTCTGCGCTTGATAAGAGTAGCCTATTTGTAATACTAACATTGGTTTCTGGAATAATTGCGGGTGTAGCTTTAGCAAAGAGTGGATTTGGAACAGAGTGTTCTTTAGTTTCTTTAGAGACTGCTGGAGCGATGACGAAAGATGATGATAAGTTTGCGAAGATGGGTGTTCCAAAGATTACAAGAACCTTGATGAGAAGTTATGCACCTATTATTGGTGTGACAACTAGTTGGGTTTTGTTGACAGGTTTTTTCTTGTTGATGTGGACGTTGACAGGTGTGTCTCCTGAATTAGGATCTGGTATTAAGAAAGGATTGACGGCGGGTAATTTTGTCGGTGGTTTTTCTTTAGGTTTAGGTGCAGTGACTTTGATAGGATGTGAGATACGTTCTTATATGAGAATCGGTATGGGCTATTTGAATACCTTAGTTGGTTTCATTGGTTTTGCGATTGGCTACTTACCTTATACTTTGTATCCAGAAGCGCACAAGCACTTTTTACATGCGACTTCAATCATGGGAGAAGGTGGTGCTTTAGGCGAATCTAAAGAATGGTATTCTCTATTATCTGAGAATGTCAGTATGCAACAATTTATCATGTTCTTGTGGTTGCAAGCATTGGTTCTACTATTGATTTGGTTATTCAAGAAAGGAAGCCACAATATCGGTATGAAGCCAGATGCTTTGATACACATGAATATGGAGGACATTCAAGTGACTATTGAAGAGATTTCTGCTGGTCAGAAAGAATTGAATGGTGTGACTGTTCCAGTAACGGTTCCGGAAGAGGCTTTTGGAAAATAGAATTTGTGTTTAGATATATAGTAAAGCCCCGATCTTGTAAAAAGATTGGGGCTTTTTGATTGTCTGAGGTTTATTTCTTTTTAATATTAGCGTATGAAGGATTTATGCTATGTAGCGCTAAGAAGAAGAATTGTATCATTCACATAACATGCTTTCGCCGCCAATATTGAAGCAATAAAAAACCAAATAAAGCGCCACCCAAATGAGCAAAATGGGCAACTCCTGCTTGCATTCCACTCAAACCCAAATACAATTCGATGCCTGCATAAATCAACACAAACCACTTTGCTGTAAAAGAAATAGGAGGGAATATCAACTGTAGGCGAATATTAGGAAATAGGGTGCCGAAGCCTGCTAGAAGTCCAAATATAGCCCCAGAAGCCCCTACTAATGGCGTATTAATCGATACATGATGATGCAAAACATTGAGTTCTATATACTTCACTAAAAAGTATAAGCCAATAGAACCCAATCCCGCAAATAAATAGTAAAACAGAAATTTCTCACTACCCATTCTACTTTCTAAAGGTGGTCCAAATAAAACCAATCCATACATATTGAAAAAGATGTGTGTGATGCTTCCATGCATGAACATGTGTGTAACAATCTGATAAGGCCCAAAATGACTGGAGCCTGGATAGTAAGCTGCTAAATCAAATCCCAATAAACTATGATTGGAGTTCATCGTTAAGATGAAAAATAAAATATTAATAATTAGCAGGTTCTTTACAACGTCGGTTAAGCGATTCAGCATGCTTCAAGTAATTTTGTTCCAGTACTTAATGAATAAGCTTTCAATTGGTTGTATTTTTGGGCCAAAATACACTGATAGATAAGCCTCCTTCTTTTGGTAGGTTTGCTTTTATGACGCCGCCATGCTTTTCTATAATATTCTTGCAAGCAGCTAAACCTAGCCCATTTCCTTCTTTTTCGGGCGCTCGTTTTGTACGATAAAAAGCCCAAAATATTTTTTTCTCCTCCCCTTTCGGAATACCTATCCCGTTGTCTGTAAATTTGAAAACATAAAAGTCTTCTTGCTCCCTATAAGCAACAACGATCTTGGCTTCTTCCGAAAACTGAATAGCATTATCCAGTATTTCTTTAAAAACGGTGATGAGTTGTGATTTGTCGCAAACTAAACTAGGCATTTTACCTTGATAGGATATTTTTGCTTTTGCTCCTTTTATTTTTGGAGCCAAATCATGTTCTGCTATTTTAAATAACTCTTTCGCTGCGACCTTTTTCAATCCAGCATTGTCATCTATGATAAAAGCATACTTATGCAAACCTGCGATCAGTCCAGAAACTTTGGTGACCGCCTTTTTGATAAAGTCCAAATATTCAGAAGTCTTTTCCTTTTTATCTGAATCAATTGCTTCATCCAATAAAGGTACAAACTGACTCACGACCCGTAAGTGTTCATTAAAATCTACCGCAATCATTTTAGCAAAATAAGATAGCTCCTCATTCTTTGCTAATAACTCTTTATTCTTTCGGCGGATTAAAGAAGTAGATTTAATTAATTCAGATTGCAATTGATTTTCTCTTTGCAGGCTTTCTATTTCTATTTCTTTTGCCGCAAGGATATAATCAATTTCTGTATTTGTAATTCTATTTTTTGCACGCTCTTTTTCTAGCTCTTCTTTTTTTACTTGCTGCTGTTTATAAATTGCTAGTGCCGAAGCGATGTCTCCTTTTTCTTCATAGGCTTGCGCCAAAATACTCAAAGCATGTAACGTCGTCGTATCATCATTAAAACTAGAAGCGAGATCAATTGATTTTTTTGCCCAACGAATAGCCTCATCATATTCCTGCTTACTATACGCATATTTGGCTTTCACAAATTGTAATATTTGCAAACCATTATGGGGCTGCCCATGAAACATTTCCTCCTCTGACTTCAAATGCGTAATTAGAGCATGATAAGATTCAGACTCTACAAGACACCGTGCTATCTGACAAAATGCTAATCTCTTTAAAGGCTTGTGATCTTTCTTTTCCGCAATAGATTCTGCTTCTATAAAATATCTAACTGCTTTTTTCCAATTACTCAACCGAACATATAGGTTGCCAATATTATTATAAATAACTGCTTTTTCCTCTGGGCGAATAGGTGCAGTGTATTCTTCCAAAATATAATGATACCGTTCTAAAGCTTCATCAAAGTTTTGTAATTGTCCATGAAGTGTGGCAATATTTGTAGAAATTTTTGCCGCAAGGTTTTCATATTGAATCGTCTTACAAAAATCCAAAGCTTCTAAAAAATAAGGCATTGCCGTTTTTAAATCTCCTTTGGAGGCATAGACAACCGCTTTAAAATTAAGTGCATGTAAGAATTTGTGTGTCTCACCACAAGCTTCACTAAGATCCAGAAGTTTTAGTGCCGTTGATTTAAGATGGTCATAATCTTGTATACCCAAAAGCACCATGCATTGTAATAATAACACTTCACTTTTAATAAAAGGGCGTTTATTTTCTGTTAATTTTTCCGTAAGGGAATCTGCTGTAATAACAAGATCCAATGCTTGCTCAAAATTATTATTAAGTAATTTTATTTTACCTAGTCCGACCATCGACTGAACTTTCCCAAGCAAATAATTACTATTTCGACTATCTAATAAACTTTGAAAAAAGAAATCTTCAGCAGTGTCATAATGCCCATTCGTCATCGCAATGCGCCCTTGTACAAGGGCCACATCTATAGTTGTTTCGGCATCAACAATAAGTGATTTTACATCATCGAAAAAGTCCGTGGTAATATCAATTTTTGAATAATCAGAAGCCAGTTCTGCTTTCGCAATTAATAAAGTTGCTTCCCAAAGTTTACGTTGAACAGCATCCGGAATCCGAACGACCAATGCCGTGGCACCATCTAATTCTCGCTTACGCCAAAGTGCACGAATTGTCTCAATTACTAAATTATCATTGACCAGTTGGGCATCCATTCTTAAAACATTTTGTCTAGTTCTTCTATGAGGTCTAGAAGCATATTGAGATCTTTATAAAACTCTTCAATTTTTTCGAATTTCAAATTGGAGGAAAACAAATTTGGCTCTAACATATCTTTTGAGCTGGGCAAAACAGCATACGCACCACTGCCCGAAATATGCAAGGAGGGAGCCTCACCTGTTTCTTTTGAATACCTCAGGATGCTTTCGCAAAAGGTCTGAGATACGGTCATCGAAAACGATGCATCTAAGGTACGATAAATCAGAAACTTTTCGTCAAATTCAGCTAAATCTTCTTGAAATATTTGTTGGCCACCTCTCAAATTGAATCTTTTGAGTACCGCATTCATCTTTGCTTTTGCACTTTTGGGGAGAATTAATATGGAGCCTCGAATCGGTCGATCAAAAGTTGCCGAAAAAAATACACCCGAAAAAACTGGGCGTAAACCACTTTGAGATCCAGCTAATTCGGCTGCTCTTATTTCCGATAATTCAAATCCTACATCCCCGACCTTTCCCGTAATCAAATCCTCCGATTCATAACTATCAGCCCTAGTCGCAAATAAACCCGATTGCTGAAAAACTTTTTTGGATATACCTTTTTCAGGAAAATAATGAAGCGTGTCATAACTTAATTGGTTATCAATAAAATCCAAAATCAGCGTGACAACACGGGGTTTGAAAAGCTTCACATATCGGCGCAATGAATTACCTAACCAAGCAAAATAACCAGCCAAAGGCAACATCAACACCATGAAAAGGACATTGATATGGAGCTTCAATCCAGCAATAACCAATATTAGACTAAGCAAGCCCATACCGCCTATCATCAACAATAAACGCTTGCGACGGCGTTCCATCCTATATAATTCGGGGTAGATGGTGTGGTTGTAAAATTGGCGAAAGCTCTCTTCCATGATGCAAATTTACGAAAAATGGTTTAGATGGGAGAAATTGAGGATAGGAGGAATCGAGGATGGCAGCAAGCTGCGAGGAATCGATAGCTTCGGTTCCTCGCTTCTTCAGTTCCTCAATTCTTCAATCCCTCGCTTCAGTTCTTCGGTTCCTCGATTCTTCAGTTCCTCCATTCCTCAGTTCCTCCATTCCTCAATCCCATTCCTTAGAAGTACGATAAACAACCCCTTTGAAGAGGGCTATTTTTTTACCCGCAAGGGAAAAAATCTCTACTCGATAATGTGCTAACTTTCGGGAAATATTTTCTTCCGTTGCTTCCGCCAAAATAGTATCCCCTTCTTTCACTTTCGCAAAATGAGCAATAGAAGTATCTATGGAAAGACTTTGGATGCCATGCCCATTGGCGGCGAAGGCTAAAGCAGAATCCGCCAAAGAATAGGCAATCCCACCGTGGGCGATGCCAAATCCATTAAGCATTTCTTTTCGCACAAGCATTTTTAATAAGCAACGTCCTGGAGCAACTTGAACAACCTCAATACCTAGCCATTGACTAAAATAGTCTTTGGCTAGCATTTTTTGGATGATTTTTTCAGCTGGTGTCATTATTGTACACGTATTCTTTGACCGATACTTAGGGCATTTGAGGACAAACCATTCATTTCCTTAAGCCTTCCAACCGATACTCCGAAAGACCTCGACAAACCATAAAGCGTATCCCCTTTAATGATTGTGATATATTTTTCTTCTGGTTGTGTCGGTGGAATGTATGTCGTAGATGTGGTAACGGTTCCAGAAGTGGTCGTTGTCGTAGGAGTGGTTTCTACAGGAGTCGTAGTCGTCGGAATTGTTGTTTCAACAGGTGTGTTATCAATGACAACTGGGGTCTCCGTTGTGGTTGCAGGAACGGTCTCTGTACTTGGCAATTCGTTAATATCAATTTCTTCAACTTCTTTGATTTCTGTTTCCTCTGGTTGATTTTCTGTAAGAGCTGGGTCTACCTCAATCAATACTTCTTCGTACTTTTCATCAGATGGCGAAACTTCCATGTCTAACAAATCTCCATTCTCCTTCTTTTTTGGAGTTGCCTCTTTCGGATTTTCACTTTCGGAATTTCGTAACATAGGAACAGGCTGGCTAGTCGTTTTGTATTTGACTACTTCATTTCTTTTATGCCACCAACGTAATCTAATTCGCTCTCCGACTAAAGGATCTGCATTTTCAGGAATTTTATTTTTTCTGCGTAATTTGCTTAATTTAATACCATACTTTTGAGAGATATCAAATAGCGTTTCGTTGTCTTGTACATAGTGAAAAAGTGCTTTTCCTCTCCAGCCCCAGCGCTTACCTTGTAGGTAAAGCTTATAGCCTTGTGGCAATTTATTTTCGCCAGAAGTCACTCCAGCATTATACTTAATCAAGCGCTTGAGTTTGACATTATTTCTGAAAGCTACTTGGTAGACAGACTCACCGCCTTTTGCGACAAATACTTTTAGATCGTTAACTTTGCCAATGCGTCCATAGGTACTTTCTCTATCCGTAGAAGTAGTAGGAGAATCTCCATTACTATCAATAATTACAATTGGGTCACCTCCTAATAAGTCATATTGGTTTAGATTGTAATCCTCCACCAGTTTGATTAATTTTTGTGGGTATCGAGGATCGCTGGCGTAACCAGATTCTTTCAAACCAAAAGCCCATCCTTGATAATCCAAAGGATCTAAGGTAAAGAGTGGTCCATAGCGATAAGATTTTCGAGGATCTCTTAGAAATTCGGAGTGTGCGATGTAAGAAGAGGTTGCGTTTTTATAAACCCGAAAACAAGATTTAATCTTATTTCCATATTCATCAAAGTCGTCATCTTCTAAATGAAACTTCTTTCCTCTCCATGCTGGCCCACATTTTATACCAAAGTGGTTTTTCGCTTTTCTTGCAAGAGAACTCTTCCCCGCATTAGATTCAAGGAGACCTTGGGCCAAGGTGATAGAAGCAGGGATTCCTGTTCGGTTCATTTCGGAGGTTGCTGTATCTCTGAATTTTTCGATATAGCGGAGGTAGTCTTCATTGGTTCCTTGCGCAAAAGAAATTTGCAAGATAGTCAGGAACAGAAAAAAGAAAACTATTGTTCTTTTAGTTACTAGTTTCATAGCGGCTTATTTTAGTTGTTGTTGTAACGCATAAAGGTAACGCTTAATATGAAAAAACAGAAATTATCCAGTAGGATACCACTAAAAATAGTGTTTTTTGGCTGTATTTGTGGTATATTTGCCCTTCGGTGGGTATAAAATTCACAGAATTAGCGAAAATTGTCGTCTAGATAATTATATCGTGAACGGCCACAAATAAGCGATTTTTTAAGTGTATATATACTTAACACGTATGCCGACAGGAAGCTTCTAGATAAAACTGGAAGTATAATTCCCCAAAAATGAAGGAGAAATTAATAGAATGAAGAAGCCGGAGTTAAAAAAGAATATCCAAATCATCAACCGAAAAGCGAAGCATGAATACTTCTTTTTGGATGAGTATGATGCTGGAATTATCTTAAAAGGAACAGAAATTAAAGCTATCCGATCTGGACTAGTCAGTATGTCCGATTCCTTTTGTTACTTTAAAGGGAGTGAATTATTTATTAAGAATCTTTACATCGGTGAATATTCGCATGGTAATATTAATAATCACGAACCTCGACGAGAACGAAAATTACTTTTGCGGAAGCAAGAATTAAAAAAACTACATCGAAAAATTACAGAAAAAGGAATGTCTCTTTTTCCTTATAAACTTTATATTTCTGAGCGTGGTTTTGCGAAAGTTCAAATCATCTTAGGTAAGGGTAAAAAATCTTACGACAAACGACAGTCCCTAAAAGAGAAGGACTCCAAGCGGGATTTGGATCGGATGGATAAATGGGGATAGGTTCTTTGTTTAAATGCTGGTTTATTATTTAGCTGACCTTTTTGTAATACAGCTTTTAGCTTCTAAAATTATCAGTTTTCATAATATTATCTACCTTGCAGGAAAAAGATGTCATCGCGAATCCAATATAATAACCCCAAAAGCTCAGAAGCATTAGGCCTACCCTATCATTACGAAATGGTCTCGGACCTTCAGCGTGTAACACCATTTAAAGAAGCGATCTTTGCGACCTGCAAGGGCAAACGTGTCTTAGAAAGTGGTGCAGGTTCGGCCATTCTGAGTATCCTTGCGGCAAAAGCAGGGGCGACAAAAGTATATGCCGTTGAGATAGATCATGACATTGCTAGAATAGCTAGAAAAAACATCAGGAAGTCAGGGTTCGAAAACATTATCACCTTGATAGTAGCGGATGTTAAATCTTTGACCTTAGCAGATATCCACCATGAAAAAATAGATGTGGTCATTGCTGAAAACCTAAGTACTTGGCAAGTAACAGAACCACAGATTCAAATAATGAATCACATCAGTCAAGTTTTGGCGAAAGCAGATTTCATTCCTTTACCACAAAGTATTTTTAATACTATTGAGCTTGGGTTCACACAATATGTCTTTGAAGGGATTGAAATAAGAACACATTTTTTTGAATTTACAGGTGTTCCCAAAAGCAAAGTATTCTCAAAAAAAGTCCTTTTTGAAGAAGTCGATTTATCTAAACAGAATAAATCGGTCTTCGATATAAGTATAAAATTAATCTCTGAAAGTTCTGGTACAATTAATTGTGTCCGCTTGACTTCTCCACTAAAGGTATTTGGATCTATCAAATTTGACTCGTCCGATAGTTTGATGCCACCCGTTGTCTTTCCATTTTCGAGTGATATCAATGTAGAAAAAGGAGAAGTAGTAGAAGTCATGATTAGATATCGAAAAAATACTAGTTGGAGTGGATTTTATTGTGAAGCTCGCGTCATTTAAAATCATTCTACTGTTCGTAAATTATTCTTTCGCCACTAGGTTCTTTTTAACAAGGAGAACGGTGGAGAGGGCTATAGAAACTGAAATAATATTTTGCATTATTCTAGCATCCAAGCAAGTATAATATTTTCATCAGATAGGGATATTAGAATAGAAATAATGTTTTGAGTCTGTAAGGCAATGACTATGAGCTAATTATGATTTATATTAAATTTATTAAGATACAACCTTTCCGAAATACTTCCTCTACCATATAAACGGTATTTTTCTAATATGATGTAGGGTTTCTATTTTGCTAAGCGTTTTGGCTGTGTAACTATTACAAATAGAGCGGCCCTCCTGCTTGAGAAACTTTTACCCCCCCCGATGTAAACCAATTCACCGTAAAGTGAATGTTGTTGTTGTCTATATCCTGCACTAAGCTATAGAAAACAATAGCTAAAGCTATGCGATTTTTTTAGTTTTATAAAATAACATTCCCATGACACACTATTACACTAGGTTTGTTCAAAGCCTATTATTGCTATGCTTTTTAAGCATTGTAATCCCCAGTACCGCACAAATTAATTTCACAGCCAAGGATGAAGTCAAGCCATATAATGGGCGATTCAAACCTGGCTCTAACTTAGGTTATTTGCCTTTAGGGTGGAGTAACCAAACGGCAGCAGACTTACTAGCAGGGGATCCTTCCAAAGGAATTCCTGGAGTCGGAGCGCGTTCTTTAAGACCTTCATTAGCCTCTTATGTTTTGGAGGAACTCGGAGATGAAATTGAATTAGAATCTTTCCAGCACTATTTCAATATTGGAATCAATGACTTGACCGCATTTGTGGGGGAGCCTTCAGATGCTCATCGGGATCATACACAGTATTGTCCAGGAGTAGAAAGCACATTATTTAAAAACCTCTACAAGCCTATTTGGGATGGAGGGGCTAATGGCACACCCGTTAATGATGAAAATGATTTCGCTTTATACATGTATCAAGTTGTTGTCAAATACAATGACTATGTTAAGTTTTGGGAAATCTGGAATGAAGCAGGTTATTCTGATTCTGATAAAGCTTGGAGACCTAAAGGTTTTCCAGGAAACTGGTGGGACAATAACCCATCTCCTTGCGACTATAAGTTAAAAGCGCCGATTCAGCATTATGTTAGAACCTTGCGTATCGCTTATGAAGTGATTAAGTATGTAGCACCAGAGGACTATGTAGTGATGGCAGGTCCTGGTTATCCTTCTTTTTTGGATGTAATCATGCGTAATACAGATAATCCAGATGGTGGTAAAGTGAGCGCTCAATACCCAAATAAAGGAGGAGCTTATTTTGATGTTTTTGGTTTACACTCTTACCCAAGTATTGATGGAAGCTTGAGACATTGGGATGATAATACACAAGACTGGGCGTATATGCGTAATTCAGATGAAGCAGCTCGCCAAGTAATAGATGACCGATATGGTCAATATAAAGAAGTCCTCTTTAACTATGGATATAACGGCGGACAATACCCGAAAAAATTATTAATAGTAACCGAAACAAATGTCCCAAGAATAAAATTTACAGAAGAATCTTTAGCCTCTGATGCTGGACAAGTCAACTTCTTGATGAAGTCTGCAATTACAAATAAAGTGAATGACTTCGTTCAGATGCATGTCTATTCAATTGATGACCTCGCATACGAAGGGAATATTGCTAACGAATTTGATTGCATGGGATTCTACAAGAAATTTCAAGGAGAACCGCAGAATCAAGTTAGAAATAATTCTGGAATTGGTTTTAAAACAATGGCAGATTTTATTACAGAAACTGATTACGATCAAGCGCGAACAGGAGCTATGAATCTTCCTGCTGATGTAAAAGGATTTGCCTTTAAAAAGCAAGATGGAACTTACCTGTATGCACTTTGGGCAAAAACTTTAGTTGACAATTCTGAATATGCTTCTAAAAATTATTCCTTTCCAAGTAATTTTAATATTAACCAAGTTAAGCAGTCTCAATGGGATGCTTCTTTGACAAATGCATCTACTACTATTGCAGGTTCTAATATTAATTTAACAGGAAGTGTTTCTTTTTATGAACCAATTCCGACAACAGACCAGCCGCCTTCAGTTGTACTTGCTACACCGAAGTTAATTGTAACAGAATCCTTTGTGGTGACCGCTACTTTTAGCGAGAACGTAACAGGGATGGATGCCAGCAAATTGACCGTTACGAATGCTTATGTCACTGGAATGTCTGGAAGTGGGACGACTTATACCTTTGTTGTTAAGCCAGTAAAGCACGGACCATTGAAGGTAAGCCTAGAAAGTAACAAAGCTTTTGATAGCGCGAATCAACCCAATATGCATGCTTTGCCTTTGCACATGATTTATCAATATTGTCAACCAAAAGGTAATGTTACTTACGCTTGGATTAAATCTGTCAGATTGAATTATTTGACGAAATATTCACACAAAAGACCTTATAAAGATTTTACGGAAGTTAATTTTACTTTAGATAAATCTAAGGAGATTCCCGTAAAAGTTACAGCGCAACAAAATCCAAATAGAGCTGGATTTTTCAGAGCTTGGATTGATTTCGATCAAGATGGTTTATATGATGAGGATGAAATCGCTTTTCAGGGACAGACATCGTCTAATGGACAATTGTACTCCTCCTTTTATGTGCCTTCTGATGCCCTTGCGGGAAAAACAAGAATGCGTGTGATGTTTAGTTTGGATGATTATCCTTCTAGTCCTTGTGCAGATATTGCAAATGGTGAAGTAGAAGATTATTCTGCTACAATCGTTGGACAAGGTGGACAAAATAATTGTCAGCTTTATGTAACACAACATGAGAAAATTTGTGATAACATGGGTACTCCAATTAAAAGTTGGGATGACCAATTTACAATTTCGATGACTGTAAATGGTATGAATGCAAGTGGAAGCTGGGAGGCTACTGTGAAAGGACAAAAGATAACAGGCCCTTATAATCAGCCAGTTGATTTTGGACCTTATGTAATTCATGAAAATGAATTTACCATTCAATTTAAAGATGGGGCAAATGGTAGTTGTACAACAAGTACTTTTGTAGAGCCTCCACATCATTGTTCAAATTTTGAGGGCGTTGATACTAAAGGTTACTGCATCCCGCAAAGCCAAAATCCTTGGGGTGAATGGATAAATAATGTGACCTTAGGTTCTATTAATAATACTTCATTTCGTAAACCATATTCTGATTTCTCTTATGTATCTACGGATGTACAGAGAGGTCAAGATTATCCATTAAGTTTAACATCGGGATTTGGTTACTATACTCATAATGAATATTGGAGAGTTTGGATTGACTATAATCAGAATGGAGTATTTGAACCATCAGAAAGAGCTTTCCAGCAAATGGTGCCAAAGCCTTCCAATGGAACTTTTGAAAATACAATCAATGGATCTATTCACATTCCAAGCTCAGCAAAATCTGGCGCTACAATTATGAGAGTCATCATGAGTAGAAATGGTTATGCTTATTCTTGCGAAAATATTGCTTTCGGAGAAATTGAAGATTATACAATAAATATACAGGGTACTACCCCGCCCGCAGTACTTGGCTGTAGCCAATTATCAACCCCCGCAAATAATGCCACAAATATTCCACTTAGTAGTATTTTGGAATGGACACAAGCGGAGAATGCAACGGGTTATAAAGTATCTATCGGAACGACTAGTGGTGGGCATGAAATCGTGAATCAATTGAATGTAGGAAATAGCACTTCCCATCAATTTTCTCCTTTCCCACACAAGACGAAAATCTTTGTGAAAGTTTTTCCTTATACCACAAGTCAGCAAAATGAAAGTTGCCCGGTCATGAATTTCACTACAATAGACACAACTACTGGCGGTGGTGGTGGCGGTGGAAATGGAAGCTGCCCAACAGAATTAGCTGGCTACGACTTTTTGGGTGAACACAACAGCCACAATTATTTCATCAGTTCAACAAAGTTAAATTGGCAAGATGCGAAGGTCGCAGCGGAAAATCAAGCTGGACAATTAGTTGTCATTAACGATGCAGCAGAGAATAGTTTTATACAGAGTAATATTTCAGATATTGCATTTATCGGACTATCAGATAATGCTTCGGAAGGTGATTTTGTTTGGGTTGATAATGCAGATATGTCATATACCAACTATAGCAATTGTTCTTGGTGTGCGGATAATAATGAAATGTATGATTATTATACCATCTTTCCTTGGGATGGCGAATGGTCACTTGATAACCAATGGGCAAAGCGTCTGTATATTGTTGAGTTTGCTTGTTCTGATGATGGTGGACCTGGCGATGGCGGTGGGACTACAGATAAAGTAGATTTAATCTTGACTTTAGAAGCAGATGACTATAACCCAGGACAATGGAGCCATGTGACTATGCATTTGACTGTGGAGAATACTAGTTCTGCGACAGCACACAATGTAATTGTTCAGTTTTATGATCAGTCCAATGCTGACAATAGAGCGATGTTAGGCTATTCAAGTGATAACGATCCAGCAGGAACTAATTTCCATGATTGGAGTGGACAGTGGGATATACCAGTTATCGAAGCAGGAGCTTCATATACTTTGGAATATGTTGGGTTTACAAAAGTACCTGCTAACATTCCAGTATTTTCACAAGTTATTGCTTGTGATGAGGAAGATGACGATTCCACTCCAAATAATAGCACTGTTCCATATCCAGTTGAAGATGATGAGGCTGCTATATTAATAAACCCTTTCAAAGGGAAGGCCGCAAACTTTGGAGGCGGAGCAAATATGATTACGAGTAAGAATGCTTCGCTACAAGTTCAAGAAGGCCTAGAGGATTTTGAAGTATATCCAAATCCTGCAAATGACTATGTTATGATTGACTTGCCGTTGAATGTTGTTGTTCAGATTCAGATCATCAATAGTCTCGGACAAAAAGTTTATAGCAAAAAACTTGACGAAGGCCATGAAAGAACCCATAGAATTTCGATAGCAGATTTTCCGAAAGGAAGTTTCTTTATCCAAGTAAATGGCTTAACTAAAAAATTACTCAAAGAGTAATAAGTAATATTAAATAAGGTCTGTATTAAGGGTGTGCTGAGAGGCGCACCCTTTTTTTATTAGAAGTGGTGTAGTTAAATATTGGAGAGCCGAGGACGCTGTATTTATGAATGCGTTAAGGAGAATAAACAATTGAACAATTGCTCGATGTTAATAACATTATTCTCAAGTTACATTCTTAATATTAAACCTTATCCGTAGGTTTTTTACCTTTAATAAAATGTCGCAACATGATAATTTCTTTTCCATTCAAATGCCGAAACCAACCCCGCTTCAAATCCTTTTTGGTCAACCCCGCATAATAGACTCGATCTAGTTTGTCCACAGTATAACCGAGCTCCTCAAAGATACGTCGAATGACTCGATTCCATCCAATATGAATTTCAATTCCAATATAATTTCGATCCTTTTTCTTAATGTAAGAGACACCATCTACTTGTGCCACACCTTCTTCCAATTTTACACCTTTTCTAATTTTTTCTAAATCTTTTTCGGTAAGCGGTTTATCTAAAGTAGCGTGATATAATTTTTTAACTTCTCCTGAAGGGTGACTTAATTTATTGGCTAATTCACCATCATTAGTTAATAATAATAATCCTGTCGTTGCACGATCCAAACGACCCACAGGAAAAATACGCTGTGGAATTTTATCCCCAATTAAATCCAAAACAGTTCGACGTCCTTTCTCATCCTTGACCGTCGTAATTGTTCCTTTGGGTTTGTTCATTAAGATATAAACTTTGTCCAATTGTGGGAATAACTTTTTCCCTTTGTAAGAAACAACATCTTTCTTCGTTACCTCAAAACCTGGGCTTAATACGACAGAACCATTCACTTTAATCTGTCCATCTTTGACCAAGTCAGCAGCCTTCCGACGAGAACACACGCCCGAAAGTGCAACATATTTATTGAGTCTAGTTTTGTCCGCAAGGACCTGAATGGATTTGACAGGCTTGTTTAGTTTATTAAAATCTTTGCCTGGACGCTTTTTTTTCTTGTAAGTTCTGTCCTTTTGCCCGCGATGAAATTTCTTCTTTGCCATTGGGTATTTTCGTTTCGTATATAAAGCTAAAGCCTCCATAAAGTTGCAGTTAACAACAAATAGTCATAAATAAGTGTTCTGCTAGTATGCCGTCTAGGCTCAAAATAAACCTTGCAATATGTGGAAAAATATAGACCCTTTTTATGTCATCCTTTTTGTCGTAGTCATCGGAATGTTGATTTATCGATGGTCCAACCGAACACCTGACATCAGTGGCCAAGTAGCGCCTACTTTTACAGGCACGACCCTTGCGGGCAAAAAGCTTGATTTCAAAGACTTTAAGGGGCAATATGTTTTAGTTGATTTTTGGGCAAGCTGGTGTGGTCCTTGTCGAGGTGCGAACCCGAGAGTCGTCAAGCTCTACGAAAAATACCATGACAAAGGGTTTGCTGTTATCGGTATTGGGCTAGAGCGGAATGCCGAAGATTGGAAAAAAGCAATTGAAAAGGATGGATTAATTTGGCCAAGTCAGATCCTGGACAACACGAATACGGGCCAATCCATCTCAGATAGCTATGGAGTGAAGACGATTCCTTCCAAATTTTTGGTCGATCCCAAAGGTGCCATTATAGCATCCAACCCGTCTTTTGGCACAATTGACAGGATATTAAGCGAGAATTTAATCAAAAAGTGACATTTTGTCCTTTATTTTGGGCTGGCAGAGAATTTGAAGACATTTTCACGCAAGTGCCTGATGGCAAAAAAACAAATGCAACTATGAAGCGAAAGAGAAAAAATAAAAAAACCGAAGAAACCGAAGAGAAACAGGTGGACGAAACGACCCAAGAAACGGAGGTTGCGGAAGAAGAGCTGACAAAAGAAGAAGCACTGGAACAAGAATTGGTGGAACTCAAAGACAAACACCTTCGATTATTCGCAGAGTTTGAAAATTTTAGAGTACGTAATGCTAAAATGAGAATCGAAGCAGCAGGAACTTGTGCTGGAGACACAGTCAAGAAATTGCTTCCGATATTGGACGATTTTAATCGAGCTGGACAAAACGAAGAATTTACAGAAGGGGTCAACTTGGTTCATCAGAAATTAAAAACAACTTTTGAACAATTCGGAGTGAAAGAAATGGAATCCACTGGACAAGAATTTAATCCAGATTTTCATGAAGCGATCACAGAAATTCCAGCACCTTCAGAAGATATGGTCGGAAAAATAATGGACACCGTTGAACCAGGGTATTTATTAAATGACAAAGTTTTGCGCTATGCAAAAGTAGTCGTTGGGAAAGCATAAAAAAAAACAAGTACGCATCATACAAAATGCATTGGTAGTTCGTCTATCAATGCTTTTTGTATAAAAAAAACAAAATGGCAAAAAGGGATTATTACGAAATATTAGGGGTAGAAAAATCTGCAGATAAGACGACAATTAAAAAAGCTTATCGAAAAAAAGCAATGCAGTTTCACCCAGATAGAAACCCAGACAATCCAGAAGCAGAAGCAAAATTCAAAGAAGCAGCGGAAGCCTATGATGTACTTTCGGATGAAGATAAAAAGGCACGATACGATCGATTTGGCCATGCAGGTATGGGGCAAGGAGGCGGAGGAGGCTTTCAAGGTGGAGCTGGTGGATACACGATGGAAGATATATTTGAGCAATTTGGGGATGTCTTTGGTGGAGGCGGAGGAGGTGGCTTTGAAAGCTTTTTTGGAGGCGGTCGTGCTCGGAGTACAAGTGCTGTCAAACGAGGAAGCAACCTACATATTAAAGTAGAATTGTCTTTGGAAGAAATTGCAAAAGGCATTACCAAAAAAATAAAAGTAAAAAAAGATATTACTTGTAATACTTGTAATGGCTCTGGCGCTAAAGACGCAAATTCTGTTTCGACCTGTAGTACTTGTAGAGGTTCGGGGTATGTGAAACAGATTCGCTCGACTTTTTTGGGACAAATGCAGACGACTGTTGCTTGTCCTTCTTGTAATGGAGCAGGTAAAACCATCACCGCAAAATGTGGCTCTTGTCATGGAAGTGGAACAAAAAAAGATTTTGAAGTAATCTCTATTGACATCCCAGCTGGGGTGAGTGACGACATGCAGCTTTCTATGCGAGGCAAAGGAAATGCAGGTCCAAATGGTGGTCCAAACGGCGATTTGCTGATGACGATCAAACAGAAACCACATGATTTTTTCAGGAGAGAAGGCAATCATGTTATTTATGATTTGCACTTGAGCTATCCAGACGTAGCGCTTGGATGTAGCATAGAGGTGCCGACCCTTACGGGAAAAGCAAAAATAAAAATAGAACCTGGGACGACCGCAGGAAAAATATTACGCTTGCGTGGAAAGGGCTTTCCTTCGGTTCAAAGTTATGAAACAGGGGATCAATTAGTCGTCGTAAATATATGGACACCGAAAAAATTATCGAGAGAAGAAAAAGATCTATTGAAAAAAATGCAGAAAATGCCTAACTTCAACCCACCTAACGATACAAAGGCAAAGTCTGGACACGGCTTCTTTGATAAGTTAGAAAACCTTTTTAGATAGTCAATCTCGGTATCGGCTAACACGTTAAAAGTCAATTAGATATGAAGCGTATTTTTCTTTTTTCTTTTTTGTTATGGATGCTTCCTTTTTTTGCGCAAGCACAAGGAGCCGTTTATAGTTTGAAAGGAGGTCCTAGTATTGCGATGCAAAAATGGGATAATCAGATCGGGCGTCGAAATCCATTGTTGAGTTACCACATCATAGCTGCAATGGAGGAATTAACAGAGGATAACCGGTTCACGATTTTTGCGCAAGTCGGTTATCATTCAAGAGGAACTTCTTTAAAAACAACTTTTAGAAATCTGAATGGCAGTCGCTTTGACCAAGATTTAAATATTAAATTTAATAATTTAGCATTAGCAGTAGGCGCCAAAAAGAGACTAGGTAATATGGGTAATTTTACGCCATATTATATGCTTGGGGTTCGAGGTGAATATACACTTTCTACGAATCTAGCTGATTTAGAAAAGTACAATCAGTGCTATCCAATCTATCCAATAGATAAAAAAGAATTCATAAAGAAATTCAATTACGGGGTTATTTTTGGTGGTGGATTTGAATTTCCATTCTCAGATTTGACCGGTGGCTTTGTAGAGTTTACTGTCAACCCCGATTTTTCTCGGCAATATGAACAACCCGCCTTTAAAGTGTTTGGTGGGACTTGTGCATATGGTAACCAAGAGGATAGAACAGTGCCAGAACGTAAAATTAATAATTTGACTTTCGAGATAAGTGTAGGATTCCGATTCCTAAATAAAGTGGAATACGTAGATTAATGAATTCAGATAGATACATTGGTGCGCACGAAGGAACCAAAGGGCCACTAATCATTGCGATAGGCGGAATGCATGGAAATGAATTGGCTGGTGTCAATGCTTTGAAGACATTATTTAAAATGTTGGAGCGGGAACCTATCGTGAATCCAGGTTTTGAATTTAGAGGACGAATGGTAGGTTTGTATGGAAATAAAGCTGCAATAGAAGCCAATAAACGTTTCATAGATGTTGATCTAAATCGCCAATGGACAGCCAATCATGTCGCACAAATACTAAAATCTCCCAAAGAGAATTTACGGGCTGAAGAGCGAGAAGTGTTGGCTCTTTATGAAACAATTCATGCAGAGATAAATCAATATCAGCCCGAAAAAGTCATCCTTTTAGATTTGCATACCACTTCAGCAGAAGATGGTATTTTTTCTATCCCAACGAAGTCTGATGAGAGTTTAATATTGGCAAAAGGTTTGTTTGCACCAGTTATAACAGAGTTGACTACGAACTTGAAGGGGACGGTGATGCAATTCTTTGATGGGGAAAACTTGGGTGTTCCAACCGTCGCTGTTAGTTTTGAATCTGGCCAACACCAAGATGCTTTATCCATCAATCGATCCATTGCAGCCATTGTTAACTGTTTGCGTTTTGAAGGATTGGTCAAACCAGAAGATGTAGAAAGTCGCCATGATGATATCCTACGGTCTTATACCCAGCACTTACCCAAGTTAGTTCGCTTAGCCTATAAACATTCTTTTTCGGCTTTCGATAAATTTAAGATGGCGCCTGGTTTCAAAAATTTTTCTCCTATTAAAAAAGGGGATTATTTAGCAGAGGATATTAATGGGCAGATTGTCTCCCCTATGGATGGATATATCTTGATGCCCTTGTATCAACGGCAAGGAAACGAAGGCTTTTTTATTGTGGTTGAATAGTTCCACCAATAGATTGAGGCATCTGATTCCATAAGGAATTAATGTGAATTTCAGTTCCAGACCATTATAAATACATGTATTTAGGGATTAGGTATATTGGAAAATGAAAAGCACTAAGAAAACATCTTTACTGATTTTCTTATTGCTTTTACCTTCTATTTAAAATAATGAATTATTAGTCCTAAGTGACAATAAAGATTACATATTTGGATTTCATCAATAAAAAGCTCAACTTTGTGGGGCATTTAAAGCACTATATGGAGTCACAAGAAAAATATTATATAGAAGACGACGAGATTACACTCAAGGAGTTGATTTTGAAACTCAAAGAATTTTGGACGTATCTATTAAAAAGGTGGTTTCCCATAGTTGTGGTAGCTGGATTGATGGCTGCTTTCTTTGGATATAGGGCTTATACGAAGCCAATGGAGTATCAAGCTTCTTTGACATTTATGGTGGATGAGGATACTGGAGGTGGAGTCGGTGGTATATTAAGTCAGTTTGGTTTTGGAGGCGGAGGAAGTGAATACAATCTGCAAAAAATCTTAAACTTATCTAAGTCTATGCGTATTGCTAGTGCGGTTGTACTAGATACTGGGGTAGTTGATGGAAAGCAAGATTTATTTGCTAACCATATAATAGATCTTTATAAATTTCAGGAGCGAAAATCATGGGAGAAACCTGAAAATGGATTAGAGCACTTCTATTTTGGAGAAGAAAATAGGACACAGAAGGCCACTAACATCGCAATCAAATCGGTATTTGGGAAAGTAGTAGGTGGCAAGAAAACAAAAAATTCACTTTATTCAAGTTCTGTCGATGAGGATACAGGTATAATGACTCTTTCTATAAATTCTGAATCTGCGGATTTATCATTAGGTTTAGTTAAAACTTTTTTTGATCATTTGAGTGAGTATTACATTGAAAAATCTACGGAAAAATCAACTGCAACCTTTCAAATTCTTAAAGAAAAGACAGATTCTATTTATACTTTATTGGGGAAAAAGCAATATGCACTAGCGGCCTTTAAAGATAAAAATAGGGGAGTCTATTTGAATAAAGTCAAAATACAAGAGCAAAAATTGTTGACGCAGATTACGGCTTTACAAAGGGCATGGGGAGAGTCTCTGAAGAACCAAGAAATGGCTGACTATGCTTTAAAAAAACAAACGCCCTTTATACAGCCGATAGATATTCCTTTTGATCCGATAGCTCCTATCCCAAATTCCTTGCTTAAAGCTTTAATGATTGGTGGGTTTCTAGGTGTTTTTTTGGCTGTTGGTTTTTTTGTTTTTCGCAAGATAATTGGAGATGCAATGCGTGAAGAAGCCTAATTTAAAGGTGGTTTTAAACCCCAGTATTTAACGACTTGGGTGTTAAGTGAAGGTTCAAATCTGTTTTTTACAAATAGAATCTTAGAGGTTCTATTTCACTTTTTTTGTGTCACTTTACATAGTAATGTGGAAAAGCACCTGATTTAGATACAACAACTTTAAGATATTCGATAAGTTAGAAACTCTTGGGTTGGTAAGCCCGAAAAACTTTGTATGACTTAAAGAACTTACCACTAATTATATCAACAATCATTTAGGAGCAATCTGAACCACAAATTGAAAATTATCTCTAAATAATTTAGTCGCAATAGCCAATAGGATTATCCCAAATATTTTTCGCAAGATATTCGCACCACTGCGCCCCAATTTTCTACTCAACCAATCAGAACCACGAAGTACCATAAAGACGACCAGTATATTTAATAGTATAGCGACTTCTATATCAATCGCCTCATACTTTGCTTTTAGAGATAAAATAGTTGTCAAACTACCCGCTCCAGCAATCAAAGGAAAGGCGATAGGCACAATGGAACCAGAAGCTCCATCAGGCTCTTCTTTAAATAATTGAATGCCGAGTATCATCTCAAATCCCATCAAGAAAATAACGATAGCTCCAGCTACCGCAAAAGATTCAACATCCACTCCAAAAAGCCCAAGCAAAGGCTCACCAAGAAATAGAAATAAAGTCATCAATATGAAAGCGACAAAAGAGGCTTGAAAAGCCTCAATCTTTGTCCCCTTTTTTTTCATGTCAATGATAATCGGGATAGATCCAAGGATATCAATAACAGAAAATAAAATTAGAAAAACGGAAATGATTTCTTTGAAGTTCATTGCTAGAAGTCTATTTGGCCTTTTGAACCGCA